>JAANSO010002487.1:0-13358 GCA_036507315.1 Lepidocyrtus fimetarius
ATTTTGGTCTAAATCCGTTAAGGCGTTTTTGAGTTATCGTGAAGACAGACGGACAGACAGACGGACGGACAGACAGACAGACTAACAGGTCGATTTCATAACTAGCTTTTCAAGCTAGTAATAATATAAACCCATCTCATACTTTATAAAATTGTGCACAAATGGAATGTCGTAAGATTGTGTGTTTTGCACGAGATTTGTATGGAAAATAAACAAAAATCTCATTTCAGAGTGTCTTATATACCTTAGAATAAAGTCATATTCTATTGAATACTAGAACAGATTGATTTTGACATGTAATACCGAATATGGAATGCCAACTGGGGTCTTAATATGTTGTTACTGATGCTGATTTGATATTTTGTAATAGCTGTGTACGGTACATTATCGGTATCAGCAAGATATCATAGCAAAATGTAAAAAGGCAAGCATCAAATATGATCACGTCTGTCTGCCCTCCCTTCTTCTTTTTCTAATCAAGATTTTTTTCAAGTTAAAAATGAGTTTCTTTTCCAAATAAATCCATGAATGGAATCATAAACCGTCCAATCTTATATTAGTAACCGTCTCCTTCTCAATGTGATTTCCCCTAGCCGTTTTATTCCTTTGCATTGAAAAGATGGCCTTTCTCTCTTCAAGTGTCATCTTCAAAGAAGATATTCTCTACTCAACTACTTTTCGAAGAATTGAAGAGTAAAATGTGCATTATGTGGATGAGAAGGAAGAGGAAACTGCTTTGGCTATGACATCCAATAAAAGGAGCAATACGGACATAATAATGCGATAGTATTTTCCCTATTAGCTCGATCCAAGTTGAATACCACATTGATGACGACGTTTTCTCTCTCGTTGGCTTAGTCAAAAAGCGGCTGTGAAATGTTAGTCCTTTTAATATAATAATAATAACAGCAGCAGAGCATTATTATCATTCCGGCTGAACGATTTGCTACAACAACAGCTCTTTCTCCCTGTTCACTTCCTCTTTCACGGCTCTACACTCTACAGAGCATTTACAATAGAACGAGTTCGTTCCTATTTCAGCAGCAGCAATGACATTTTGAACTTTTGGGTAGTATTCTATCCCATTTCATGACACAAACACATATTATAATACTATCACAACGACGTTATCTAAATGTTTTGACATTTTCTCCGGCACAAGTACGTCGATACGTTACACTCTTTATGCAACAACTGCACAATAACATTATTATTACATTTTCTTCTACTCTTTCTTGTGGTACTGTGCAAGATCATAGCGTTGAAGATGATAACGATTAAGTAAGAGCGTTACATACAAATGGTTATAGGTTGTTACATAAATAGGTTAGGTTACTCAAGAGGGTTGATACAAAAACATATCGATGAAGCTTCGTGTGTGTCGGAGAAAAATGAAGACGTGTATTTTTTTCTTCTTTTTGTAGTTTATTCTAATGACAGTATGTCACACACAAACTTTCGATATGATATTTATTGATATCATTTCCTTTAGTAGCTGCCGCTGGGTAGACCACCACCCTTAATTTAATTTCAATTTGGAAAAATCAAAAGTGCTAAAAAATCATTATAGCAATGTTGACAGAAATGTAATGAGAATGCAGAACAAACTTTTTTACTTTGACTTACCATGTCTAGTGCCATTTGGTATTTATGTCATTCTTCCATTTGACAAGATTCCGTCTAAATTTCGTCTTCATTTTATAAAAATTTCTAGCTCCACAAATTTCATTTATTTTATATGTATTTTTACATTTTCATGCTCGATTGATCGTGAAAATTAAATATTCACCTTGGAATGTTTATAATAAAATGAGATAGAAGTAACAGCCAACGTGAGTCTTAAAAATCCAGTTCCTTGAAAACGTGCACAAGTAGTAATAGCCAATTATTTTTTGCAACACAAACAGCAAATTCTTGCTCAGATGAAGGTATAAGATTACAACATCTTATTTAAATTACAAAACTTAAACTGTATACTTTCAGAATTTTAGCATTTGCTCATCTACGCACATCAAAATTTGGTTAATGCCTGATTAAATTCATCCATAACTCCTTTTACTTCCTTACAAGTTTAATTGACTCAATTTATTCTGATTTTAACTGACATCATGAGCTCTTTAGGATTGACGTAAATGTCAAAATAGTCCTTTTTAAGAAATGCAGGTAATTTAATATCGACCTGGCTCCTGCAACATGATTCTTATACGATGAATGTTAACAGTTAATATTGAAAAGAGTTCATCTTTTTGCTAAAACTTTTTCTTGTCCCATTTCCCCACTCTTTTACACAACTGATACAGCTCATACTATATTCGGAACATATTATATCGCTTAATATCTCTAAATTTTGAAATTAAAAGAAATTATCCGTCATCATCATGGGTTAACATTAACGTAAGGACATTAAATGACACAAGAAGAATACCAAGAAATGATTTGATATATGCATAGTAATTATATCTTGACAGTGTATAAAAATGCTTAAGGGAGCGAGAAACTCACTGAATAATGCTTAAATTCAGTTTGCAAAAACATGCATACTCATCGACATAAAAGTTTTGGTAGCAATACCTCTTTTCTTGTCGTATCTTGATTCCTTCTTCGCAGTCACAGTACCTACACTGCCACATCCCTCCATTTCCAAATTTGGAAGGGCTAGGGCCCAGCCAAAGCCAGAATTTCTCTTCGTCTTTTTTCAAAAGTTGTCGTTGATCTTGTCAGGAAAAGTCATTCGCAGTCAAAGCGTGTGCCCTCCTAATGGCTATTGTGTAGGGTAATTAAAAATGATAATGTCAAAAGTGCGCGGAGCATAATAGGTGTCGAACATATCCTCAAAGAATGACTGAATGAGACAAGTAATGAGGAAAATGAGTATAAAACCCTGATGCATTGTGATGTACTTTTACTATTATTACCCTCTTCATTGTCATACTCAAAGAATACAGCGTTCCCCTTTCTCTTCAACTTTACTCCAACCTCACTTTCAAACCCGAAATCCGTTAACATCCCAATATCAATTCATTTGTATTGAAATTCAGTTTTGTTCTTGGTAATCTTGAATGCAATGATGCTTTGTCTAAACCAGCGGGGGCTTCTCATCATTGCGTGAGGCTGACGCGCCAGAATATGCTCGAAACGTTGTACGCATCTTATATATCGATGAAAATTATGAAGATAACCAAAGATGCAGCTGAATGTATTTTATTTGTTTGGCCTAAAGAAGTGTACAAGTAGGTGATATCAAAGTATTTTGTGATGATGAGAATGATGAGGAAAAACCTCAATATTTATTATTTATCATCGATGGTCAAATCTCTTTTGGGCATTGATTTGGCTTGGTATGAATATGATGGATAAAATTTAAGGTTTCTTCAGTTATCTTGAATCAGCTGCTCTAGTCCCCCCTTGGCTGACTTTGACTTTGGCCTATGAAGAAAATTTCTAATCTTTGATAAGCTCAATCTATAAATTTTATGCTATGGGCATAAGCAGCTTGCTTTCTATCCCCGTCAATATATAATCTTTATCGTTATTATTCGACCTGGCCTTATTTCCTTTTTTAATCTGAAATGCATTTAGACTGCTCATCCGTCAAAAACAACACCCTAACGATGACTATGCAAGAAATCAGTGATCAATCAGAATTTATTGTCTTGACTCTGAGGGCAATTGCAGGTCTCTTTTGCTGTAGAGGTGAGCATGACGGGAGAAGTTATAAAGTGCTGGCAACAACAGCACAACAGAAGAATCACACAATAATGCAAATGATCTTTCATCCTCTCTTCTTCCCATTCATTACTAACTAAATTCTACTCCTCCCAATAATAAAAGGGATTAATCAAAAGGATGTCCGCCGATCATCTTGGTTGCTTGCTCTCTACTTTTGAACTCACTCAATTTTCTTCATTTAAAAAGCGACAAAAGTTTTCGGTTCATTTCCTTCATTGTGTGTGCATTACAACAGTTTTCAGCGGGGTTAATAATAGGCACGGTAGTGTTAGAAAATTCTTTGCGCTTTTGTTGTCCTCCTGTCTTCGTTATTATTATTAAGTCTGCTTCTTAATTAAAATCTAGCAAAATCATTAAATCATTGAGTAAAATACGGTATTCAGCTACGTGATTTTTACACAGAAAAATGCACATTCCAGAATGGATTTAGCAATGTCTCATAAATACGTTCAGGATAACAACAAAAATCGCAGTAAATCTGCCTTTAGAATGTACAACTGTTCAATATTCTGAAGACATAATTCATACCAAAAGCAACTCGTACACATCTACCTACTTGCTTATTAGTCATTTCACCAGTATCATCATTGCCACCACCTTCAACTGCTAAATCACTACCTATAATCATTTTTTACAAAGTTGTACAAATTGTTTTTTTTACAAAAATACTGAATAAAGATTGAAAGGAAGGACGAAGGATCAAAGATTGAAGTTGTGAGTGACCATGGTTGACTGTGAGTAACAAAAATACAGTGATTATTAAATGTGCGCTTTAATAATAATGATTATAAGCTAAGAAACGCTGAAGGAGAAAAGAAAAAACTGTAAACTGCTGACCGAGAATAATATACTTTTGGAAAGTAATAATAATGTTAGAAAGAAAAATGATGGCAAGTGACGGTATAAAGGGGAAGCAAGGTAACCGACATCATATCATACAAATAAATATGTGTGCGCGCAGTGGATTTGCAAGTTTGGTAGTGATGACTGATGATGATAGTCTTTACAGAATGGTTTGTTGTACGAACATTTTTCATGCTAATGCTATATGCAATAATATCAATATTATGTACGCGAGTGTAACAATACAAGTCAACAAAAGAAACAAACCTTAACAAAAAACTTTGCTTCTCCGTATAAAATTCTCCGCTACTCATCATAACTTTTCCGTTCAAAACTTACTACTTGCCTACTTCTGAAGTTTTCATATTAGCAATATCTTTTGTATCATGCTACCTTTTTTGCAACTTTAGCAGGAGCAACCAGTAAAGTTGCCATTATTTTAAAAAATCTTTTTTATTTTATATTTTGAAATATGTTATGAGCTTTTGAGGAAGATGATGATGATAGGAATGGTCAAGCAAGTCATTGGAAAAAATATGTATGGGTTTTACATGATCCTGTAGAGATGGACGGATGAGGTTCGGACTTGATAGGAGCAAGGTGAATGAGATTATGAAGAATGAAAAAGCATAAAAGTTAAATGTTATGTGCAGCATACATCATGTTGTCATATTCATTTCTAAAAAACTTTATAATAGTATCAGCCATATAGTTATTGTTACAGTCTTGTTGTCTTTTGCAATTTTTTAAATGAAAGAACGTTCATGATAAAAATGCACGGTTTCCTTATATTACATATTGATGACGACAATGGCAAGAAGCTGAGGCAGGTAAAACCATAATAATAACGGAATGTTTTCGACCATTCCCTTATTTTCGCTTTAAAACTGTATTTTTGTAATTGCACTTAATCATTTTTATGTGTTTCTTTATAAATTGCGCTTGCTTTATGTCTCTTTGAGCTTGTTGCTGCCCATACTGGCATAATTTTTTCATTATGAATTTGTTGCAAAAAATATATAATGCATATTTGTACGGTAACTTGACAGTTGGCACCTTACTTTGCTGACCTAGTGTGCTGGTCGTCGTAGACTGCAAAATAAGCCGTTTATATACTCTTGCAGAATAAAATTCAGTAGTGGACGGGCTGGTCTACGAATCTGGTAAAGTGAGAAAGGTGACATTTAACGATCTGTGAAAAAGACGGATGTAATGCATGCATATTTGTCATCCCGTCATACTCAACCAAATGAAATCTAAATTTATTACTGATATTCTTTGTGAAATGTTGGTTTGACTTTTTTAAATGTATTACTTTATTAAGAAAGGAAATGAAGAAATGAGATATCTGTGAGAAATATGCAATTAATTTGAACTTGTATATATTTCTGCAAGCATTATTGCGTAAATAGTAGTTGAAAAGTGTAAGATAAAGCGTTTTCTTCACGTGCAGCGTCAACATCATTAGCAATGGAAGTTGATATTAAGGAAAACAAACACTTTCATTTCAGGAGATAAAAACTTAAGGAAACCAAAAGAAATGAACATATTATTTCTGTTATCAAGATGTCTTTTGAAAGAAAAAGTTACGTAAAATAATTATGACTTTAGAGGCACATTTAAATTTTAAGAAAATGAACTTGACTTTTGCCTTTTTTACTGATTTTGCTGAGCTACCCCTTTTTAATATTTTTATTTCAAGATATTATGCTTATGTATACCGTATATAATCATATCTTCACATTTAATCTTTGCAAATACGCATCCTTTTTTATATCTCAAAAGTTGTAAAGGCAAAGCTATAATTCTGACAGGATAAATTTGTGTACTGAATTATTATGTTTATGTAAATTTGAATTAAAATTTCTCATTTTGCTTTCTATATTGCTAAGAAGAAAGGAAGTAAACCAAACACAGCCACATCTTTTGGGTTTCCTCCTCCTGTTAACTTCTTGTCTGATATGATCATGTTGCTTGCAAATTTTGTGTAATAAAAATTGAATGATTAGAGGAAATATACTTGTATATGCAAATACCAGCATGTTTCTAGCTTTAAAAATAAAAAGAGCAATCATAGTTCAAAACAGCAGAAATGTTATCATATCTGAAATGCAGAGAAATTTTTTTCTTATGATTTGCAAAATGATAAAAGATAAAGAACAAGCCCGTTCCTTTTTCTAACTATCAACTGCTTAAGATTAAATAATGATTAATGATCACTTTGTGAGAAATCACTTTATTTATACATCCATATATACGAAAACATGAGAATATCCAATGAAACTACCGAGAATAATTAAAGTAGCATGTTTAATGCAAATCAACTACTGAATTTATTTTCAAAAGGGCAAGGAAATTGACGTTGATTTAGTAATCTTTATAATAAACAGCTCAAATATATTACGTATGCCATTTTAATTGTTAAGAGAGTTCCCTAATTGTGAAAACTCTCTAAGCGTGTTAGGTGTGTGGATAAATTTTAACTACTCGTATAATATTGTGAAAATTAGCAACCGCGTACTTATCCTCCGCATTAAGTCAGATTACTCATCTGGTAACAAAGTACGTTTTATTTCTTTGCAACAGAAAGTAGAAAGGTGCTAAAAGTTTATTGTGAATTAGCAGCAGTTTTGCATCTTTTGACACAAATGATGATTTTCACGCATAGTTCCGAAAGTCATCGCTGGAAGGTATATAATAATAACGATATTTTTCGTCATCTAAAATCTGAAGAAAGATTAAAATTGAAAATAATGCCAGGAGTGACTTGGTCTTTTATATTAAATAGATATGTGCATAATTTGGCAAGTATGAAAGTTAGATACATATTTAAAAGGTATAGGACAGAGAGGGGCAATGAACCGGGTTAGCAGACAGCGAACCGCTTTGCATATCACTTTGCACAAAAATTAGGTGATATAAATGTCAGAAAATGAAGTTGAGTTGAGCAAAGGGTAAACAAGCTGAATTGCAGTGATTGCAGTTGAAAGTCCAAAACCAAAACTTATTTGATTTAGAAGAGACACCGACAGAATTAGACAATAGTTTGTTTTTGCTCATTTAAAACTAAACCAAAAGTTTTAAAATGTGATTTGCATATAATTGCATTCATTACGTAAAACTTCTTTCGGTAGAATTACTCTAAAAACTTTATTTATGGAAGTAAAACAAAATTAAATCCCATAATTTCTGCACAACATAACAAATATTTCTAAAACACTGCATTTGAATTGAACTATAAATTGCATCAATTCAGTCTAATTTATTACAAAAGCTTTTTGAAACGTATTTTTGAAATTTACTTTGTTTCTTAAAGCAGAATCCACATGTGTGCGCGTACTATGAACCAAAACTATCTTCAGCCAGTTTTGAAATCAAGAAAACGCCTTGGCCTAATAAAAAAGGGTGAAAACAAGACTTTTGCTGGGCTAGTCAAGGATATAAAGCATTTCTACCTGACGTATTTATTGGAAACGGTAGGAGTTTCAATGGATAATTGATGCGTCCACATATGAATGCATATGAAATGGTCTATTGTGCTGCTATTGTACTTAATATGATATTACACGACACACAGATACATAATGCCGTACAAAGCCACTTGAACGTCTATAAGCTATAAAAATTGAATGAGAATTTTTATTGCGAAAAATGAATTTGTACGAGGGGACCATTTTAATCTAAACATGGTAAATTGTACAAACTTGTGAGACTGCATTTGACACTGCTTTAATTTACTAAAGTACATGTTTTGCCTCAACCAAACCTACTTACTTTGTTATTTGGATATATTTATGAGTGCATCTGGCAAAAATTCAATTTGGTTCTTTAAAAAATGCACAGTAAAAGTTGCAGCAAGTGTGAGGAAGAATTTTCTTTGCAAAAAAATTAAACAAAATTTTCTTATTATTTTTCTGAAATGACCATTTTTTATTATGATGAATTGATTTTTGTTTACAAGCCCGCTTCTTTGTGTTACTACTTGAATTAGTCGAGAGAAACTTTTTCTAAAATATGATGGCAAAAGCTTGGTCATAAAAGAATCATTGCTGTTTCGAATTTAAAATTTAGTATTCTGCTTTTAGTTGCTGAAACAACTTTGCTTTAAAGAAATCAAATTAATTATGCAGAACCTGATGAGGTACAAAGTAACTTGACTCATTATCTTGTTGATTAAAAGGGAGATCTAATTTCCATTAAAATTACCGCTATTAAAATTAGCTATGCAGAATAACTGAATTAGCAGTTTTTGAATAGTATACCGCACTTATTTCATAACCCACTGCGTGCATAATAGATGATGCATCATTATTTTGTTACCTAACTGTCATTATCATTATGATGAAATGGGAAAAAAGAAATTTCTCTTTTGTTAAAAACTGAATATTGGACAGTGATTGCGGTTGGGCACGGTGCATGTAACTAGTAATTGTGAATGCAAGTGATGACGTTGGCTGTAAAAAATTATAGTCATCCGTTTCACTCTGTGAAAATTGTACAAACCAGTGTTAAAGAAGCTGCCTCTCTGTCTCATTTTCTTTTCATTTATTCAGTAAGTAGGTTTTTTGTTGCGTATTCAATTGAAACTTATAAAAAAACACTAATTGGTCTGCCTTTCTATTTGTTCTAAAAATTAAATTTTGAATTTAAATAAAATAATTGTTGTTTTACTGCTAGATCCCTTCCTATTTCTTGTTTGATGAAATGAGATTTTAATTTTATAAAGCTATTACCTTTATGATTTTACAGTACAAGGTCTAATCACAATTCTTCCTTATTTATTCATGCTAATTTAAGGAAGTATTTTAGCTATATAAATGTATGATAGTGTAATTTTTTAATAACCGTGGTATCTCCGTCACCGCGGCTGATGTCATCCATAAAATCTGACCGACCATGCTGACCGTATCTACAAATAAAGCCACTTCAAATTACACATTTTTCTTCTTTGCATAACTTTCTGTGAACAAGTAACTACAACAGGATTTGACATTTACAACTTTACTGCAATTTGTTCAAGTATTGTGCGAGTCCCTTGTATAAACCCTGAAAAAAACGAACAAGTCAGAAAAGGTGCGATATTTTTTCTCATTCTCGATGCTTGTATTAGGCTTTACAGATTCGAAGGGTCGTGTGTGTGTCTGCATGGTTAATTTTGTGTTTTTGTCGTCGTAATTGAAGTTCTTTCTAGTATGAAGCAGTAAAAGTTTCTTTTGTTTGTTGTAGAAAATCTACATCTCTTTGAAGATCAAACCAAATCTAATCTTGGCTTTTGCAAGTGTACGGATACGGCCAAGTTATTGCAGGAAATTGTAGAAGATTTTCCTTTGATGTGAGTTGGCTTTGGAAAATGAATAGGTAACATTGTAACACTACTGGTCGGGNAAACAGTTTTGAAAAGTTATCATCCCCATCGTAGTGGAAAGAAAGGGTCATTCATTCATTTGAAAGGTAGTTAAACTAATGTAAATAGCTTTTAGAATTTGCATATGAAAGGAAATGAGAAATTGGATAGAAGATTCTAAAAAATTTTAATTGCTTCTGGTTATATCTATTCATATTTCATTTTGAATAATGCTCACCGACGCCATTTAAAATCCTTCAGTTTGAATAGTCTAAAAGGATGGCAAGTATTTAAGAGAAAAATTAAAAAAGATAAAATTTCACACATTTGCAACATTTCATTTTTAGGACATTAAAATTGTAATAATGTGGAATTACTCACAAAAGAGAAAACTGGAATTAGATTTAATTAACGCGTAAAATGCAATTTGTGATTTTATCCTTCTGAACAATTATTGAAAGGTACTACACATGTGCATAAATTGGCAACTGCCAATAATGCTCTCAAAACCATAAAAATTTAAAAAAATTCAAAGGAAAACAATTTCTTTAGATTCCCAGTATAATCCACGCTAAGTCTGCACAGTATACAAATTTACAATTTCGAAAAGACTAAGGCTAAAAATAGTTTTGCTAGTGTCAACGCTTTAGTGGTCAGGGTTGTGGTCAGATCCCGATTCCAACCGTTAGTTTCGAGAAGGAGTTTCTATCCTCTTCCCAGAGATTCAACTCCAAAGAACGAGTTTCTTTACCTTTTCATGTATTGTTGTTTTCGTCGCAGAAAATAAATCCTTATGAGGTCTCTTTCCTTTCCCTTCCTTTCTCGGGTTTTCTTATTGTGAAATTTACTACAGTACTAAAATTTGCATACCCTTTTTTACTTCCTAGGCAAAGAGCAAGGCAACCAAAGAAAATAAATGAGAAGTCTTTCCAAATGTTTGGTGGTCGGTCGGACTTAAGGTATTCGCGGAATTGTGTTAGCTTTTGGGTTTTGCGAACCGCTGACTTGTACAGTTTTTTGTTACCCCCATCAAAGTAAAATCATAAATTTGGCTATCTATGTGTTTCATCTTCTTCTCTCTATGATCATTCCTTCCTGCTGTGCGTAAGTTTATGTGCCTATTTATATATCCTACCCGAGAGAGAATGAGGATGATGACGCGAGGGCAAAAAATATAATATCAAAGACTAGTCTTAAACTGATTTTGTCATCGTACCTTCATTTTGTGGTGGCGTGTTAAAAACTCGTAAGGAAAAGAAAGAATGCGTATGGTTGACTCGACTGCGGTTTTATCTTAAACAGGTACGCATTTCTAAACGGAGTCACACACGACGTAGTTTTTTTTCAATTTCTTTTAGCTAAGAAGATTGAAACTTCACGTATTCATTAATAAATAATGAAAAAATTAAATAAAATATTGATAAAAAATTGCCACTGTCGAAATTGCAGGTAGTCAACTTTTTACTCTAGCGTACACAATTATTCATTGTATCCACCTACCATAATAAGCGCTACGTGCTTATTAAATAAAATATTGATAAAAAATTGCCACTGTCGAAATTGCAGGTAGTCAACTTTTTACTCTAGCGTACACAATTATTCATTGTATCCACCTACCATAATAAGCATACGTAGCTGAGATAAATCTTGCAAAAAAATAAAAACAACTTAATAATATTTAATAATAAAGAACAGCAACCGTGCAATATGGCACATAAGGAAATGCACAAGATTTAAACAAAGCACGTAGCACTGGTGAAGTGACAGTAGTAGTAAAAAAGGCCTGGCTTTGAATTATGTCCTTAAAAAGATATTATGAGGATGATGACGGTATCTAGGAAGGTATTTCTCGCCTTCTTGTGAGAATAAAATAAATAAATAACATCTATTATAAATTACGAATTTTATATATAATTCATTCAAATTCGGAACACCAACTAATCACATAATACATTTCAGTTACTCATGAACACTTTTACTTAAAAGAATGATAATGAGATAGAGGCAAAGTGTTGGATGCAGAATAGCACTTCTTCTGGCTAGACAGCAATAAATTAAAATGGGAAAGGGAGAGCAGCAAAACAAAGCGGGCTTTTCTACTTTTTATAAGGGGATGCTCTTTCTAAAAGTGAAATATGTTTATTATTAGTACATTCTCTCTCACAAATAAAGTCACAGCCACCGCGTTTTGCTTTTACAACTTTTTTTGCCATCCAGTCAAGGAGTTTTGGTTGACACACTTTGTTGCTCTAAAGTTGCTTCTTTTGAAAAGATATTCTGTTACAGGAAGTGCCACGGTATACGCTTCTTCAACTTTAATATTACAATATAATTTAGGTAGATTTGATAAATTTGAATTAAATAGAGAACAGTGAGAGAGAGAAGAGAGACCAGTGCATAATTAAAGAAGAGAGCTACCAAGGAAGAAAATTACTAAACTTGATTTCTCACATTGGATTTGCATATAAAATAGTATTATATGCCTCCTTTGTTTTTTAATAACGTAAATGCAGCAACGGCAAGAGAGGAAGGAGCCCTGGTAGGCCAAATTAAGAATGAATAAAGAAAGTATGGACTCCTTTCTTCCGACCATCACACTTATTATCATTCATTATCATTACCTTCATCTCCTAAAATCCACGCAGTTGTTTGCCATTCTTTCGAATGTCTTTGCTAAAACTATAAGTAATATGCTTGGAGAATAAAAAGTAAGTATGATGCCGATGGTTATAGCGACGATGATGTCTATCTAGAGAGGAAGGGTACAAAAAATGCTTAAAATCTTTTAACTAAAGTGCGTAATCATCCCTTTTCTTGCTTGCTTTTAGTTATACCTGAAGACTTGCAATGTATATTAATGAGCAAAATGAAAATGATGATTGCTAATGTTGCTGAAGGATTAGTAATAATGGACCTTCTTCATTTGCCTTACTACGATGTAATATCGCGTATAAAAACATTATGTACTTTAATAGTGGATTAAATTGTATCAAATAAGGTACTTGAAGCTGACTTTAAGCATCTTAACTTACTATTTATGTCGTATTTGTTATAAAGTTGAAGAGAAATGCGAACAGAGGAAGCAAATTGTTTGTTTTTTCATCTTTCGTTTGTATAAATACTTGATTTTTTTGTTGGTACCAAAATTTATTTACAGTTTTATGCACTTCAACATCCAGTGAAAATCGCGGTAGAAGTAGAAAAGTAAGTGGGTTGACGTTAGGTATCGAGTGAAGGATAGAGTTGCTACAAAAGAAAAAAACCTTTACTTTCCCTTTTTCATAACATGATATGCCAGTAATAATATACTTACATGCACTAAGCAGTAAAAACGAAATGTAGGATGGAGTTGAAAAACACTTCAGTTTTCAACTAACTAACAAGGTATAATAGAACCTGGTCATTATTATTATTATCATTGTTACGATTATTACACTTTATT
>JAANSO010002488.1:0-13356 GCA_036507315.1 Lepidocyrtus fimetarius
AATTGTGCGTAATAAAAAATGTGACCTGACCACAACAATAAAATTACATTGTTTGACAATGGGCATTCTCCTCGTGTCATTATTTTATTACAAAATTTTAACAAGAGTGAGTGAATAGTGGTGATTATTTGATTATAATGACGAGCAGTGAAATATTATCGCGCATCAGAAGGATTTTTTTGGCACAGGTGTAGAAATCATCTTTTTTATCAGTTCTTTAAAGAAAATGAATAAAAATGTTGTTTTGTGGTTCTATTTTGACAAATAAAATTCCAAAATTCAAAGTATCAATCAGCATCTGTATTTATCTCAATAAATATCTCGTTCTTTGTAAAATTGAAAGGTTTTTCAACAATTGCGCAATTGTGCAAGAAATTCACAAATTCATGTGTCATCAAAGAAAGGAGAAGCTCTTAAAATATTTACTCATTGAGTAATCAAATAATCAGAAAGATTATGCAGAAGATATCGACTTTTTATTTCACTTTTGAACCAATTTTTGCTTCTTTTGAGGATCCGACTCTATTTATTGGGTCCTCTGTCTTTGAGATAGTTAATTCAATCCATAAATTCTCAAAAATTAAGTTGCTTTTTGGAGGCAATCAAAACCTGCTGCTCTGTTCTTATCAGCCGGCTAATTTTCCTTAAGAGGGAGGGAGGGAGATGAGGGATTGTTGGGGTGGATGATGAAATCAACGCAGATGTTCCTCCTCAAGACAAATAAATTAGCATCGAAGATAGGACAGAAATTAACAAAGCTTACCTAGTTTACCAGGAGCAATATCAAATTGTTGGGAATTGCCGGTCGCAACGAAAACTGGGTTGGTGCTGAGTTCCTATTTGAAAAGAAAATTAGAACAAGCAATTAATTTTACCTGTCATTAACGTCATTTTGAATGAGGTAGTTAATTCAATCCATAAATTCTCAAAAATTAAGTTGCTTTTTGGAGGCAATCAAAACCTGCTCTGTTCTTATCAGCCGGCTAATTTTCCTTAAGAGGGAGGGAGGGAGATGAATGTTGGGGTGGATGATGAAATCAACGCAGATGTTCCTCCTCAAGACAAATAAATTAGCATCGAAGATAGGACAGCAATTAACAAAGCTTACCTAGTTTACCAGGAGCAATATCAAACTGTTGGGAATTGCCGGTCGCAACGAAAACTGGGTTGGTGCTGAGTTCCTATTTGAAAAGAAAATTAGAACAAGCAATTAATTTTACCTGTCATTAACGTCATTTTGATCATTTCATTTGTAGACCAGATGGAGAAAATAATTTTTCATTTTATGTCACCGCAATCTTAATAACAAATCATAACATCCCCGTAACGTAGAAAGATGAATGAAAGGGACAATATCTTTATTTACTCATTAAAATAAACAAATGTCCCAAAAAATTAATAGCCAATGTTACGCAATCTTTCTAGTTTTGCCAACCTATTTAAAAAAAATTGTCCAAACAGCTTCTGCATTAGCATAACCTGCAGCAACCTACTTTTTATATGCAAACATTAACACTTATTAAAAGGGTATGATAAGAAAAAATGCAACATGTTCATTCTTTTCTTGTCCTATTAATAAAAAATCATTATCATCTCTGTGGCGTGGTGTAGGGTCACTTTTTAATAGGACAGTTGTTAAATGCTGCTCCTCACCTACTGCAATTGACCTCCTGCAGATCATTAATAAAGCATATTTCAAATTTTGAAAGAGAGCCAGTTACTAATCAGAAAGGTAAACTATCTTCGTAAATTAATTGAGTGAGTGCCAGACTATGCGCAAGAATAAAAAAGTGTTACGATTTTCATTACGAAAGATAAAAAATTATTCAAGTTTTTAATAGCTCTGTCAAATACTATTTTTCACAATTACTACTCTGCACTTCATCAGCTCTCAGCAGCAGCATCCTTATCTTTCCTAATCATCATTATCATTAAGAATTACTCTGCAATTTTGAAATTGTAAAGTATACTGAAGAGATATCAACTTCCTAATAAAACTTGAATCAGATTTAAAATGTAAGTTAGCAGCAGTAGCATCATAGCTCGTAAAATACAACCGGACTTGCCTACAACTCTGCAAGTCTTTAAAGATAGTAAAACCCGATATAATTACAACATGACACGAGGATGCACGTTTTATAGAATCTTGATTTCTTTCCGTAATAAACACAACTTTTCTGATTGCTAAATAATGATAATGTGACAATATCTTTTGATTATGTGGTGATGAAGGGATTCGCAACACCATCAAATCAAAGTTTAATCATGACTTGTATGTTTTATATTGCTGGCACCCGACTACTCACTCCACTGATAATTCCGATAATAAAACTCCCCTAAACAAATTTTAAACTGCACTTGATCAGTAATTGACAAAGTGTAGAAAAGGAAAGTTGAATGCGTACATTCCTTTCGAGTACTTAAGATGAATAACAATTTCAATCTGCTGTTGTTCATTATGAAGGGTACATTGGCAGCACATAATAAGCTGAAAATTATTTTAAAATGTAGTTTACGTTTTCTACGAGGACTTCCTTTTGCTTTTAAGATTGATGATCATAATTATAATGAATGATCTTTCGAAGAAACGGATACTTTCAAAGGTCCTTCTCTTTTGAATTATACAGCTGCAGCAATTAAATACGTTGCACTTTTAAAAAGAAGAACTGATCTCATAAAGTTGTTGTTTGCACAAGAAAGAGTCATGTGAAGTGCGTAGGGAAAAGGAGCCGCAAAATCGTTAAATTGGCTTTTTACGAGTTTTATTTGTTGTCAGGAGCGAGATGACCTTATTTAAGGTTTTATGGGGCTTGCAAATAAAAATGGCAAACAAGTTAATTTTTAAAGTCACTGCCGCTGTCCCACAAGCAAATGCTATTATGAGACAGTGGCCCCATTGAAGAACTCTTCGCATTCTTTCTACCTAAGAATAAAACTTTTAATTTCATTGTAAAATCTGAGATACTTAACCTAAAAATATTTTTGACGGGGTTTAGGACCTGCTATTCACTTTTTATGCATCTTGTTACTTTTATAAAGAAAGATATGAAATTGGTATGTAGTGGCAAGACTAAGGAAGATTTTTATTGCAAATTAATTCTTCCCATTTTGCAGGTAGGCAGAAGTTGTTAAAAAGCAGTCATATTATCTCATTTCAGGGTGGTAGGAATAAATGGGCGGATAGCAAATTTAACGTGACGGTGTTTAATTGCAAAAATAAAAATTTTAAAAAGGAACTTGAGTAGGACTGTATTTGCAATACAGTAGTTATTACTATTATTACTGCCCTACCTAAATATCTTTCAGGCTTGCGCTTGTTCACTAAACTAGGCTGATCATAAAGCAAATAAAAACTTTTAAAAATAGAAAATGCTAAAAAATTGCAATAAATATTTTCATACGAGTTTGCAGTAGGCAGCTGTCAACAACACGTACGCAAAATGCAACATCTTTGCTGATTTTTTAACGCGTGCTCAGATTCAGATAAGCAGTTGCATATTTTGCCGATGACGATAACCCAAACCCGTGAGCAGTTTTTAATCGGCCACTACCTTCTTCGTCATCACTATCACCTTCTTTGTTGTTCAAAAGTGGAGAACGGAACCAGTTAAAAATGATGGGGATGAAGAAAAAGACCAAATTTGTATTGCACAAGCTGATGATAAGCAGTCTTATCAAAAATGGAAATACCTTTCTTTTCATACAAAATTCTTTTAAATGTAATCTGCTTTAAAATCCATTTTTACTTTTCTTTCTTCACTCACGTAAAGATTTTTACTCGTTGAAAATTAGTTTTTGGGCTGGGATAAAGAACTTGCACTCTCCTTTCTTTTCACACTTTAAAAAGAAATCCCTGCTTAGTTATTCCAAGCGCATTTTTGCATATGCTATCGTTTTAAATTTGTAATTTGCAAATTGCAACAACTTTACAAGGGTAAATGTGTGCCATATGCCATGCTGATAATGACGCCACACAAAGGCACTGTCCTTTAAATCTGTTAAAGTTTTTTTTCTTTTGTGTAAATTTGTTTTGTTTTTTGCAATTATTATTTGATTTTTAGAGTAAAAACAATTTTGTCAGGGAGGAAACAGGTTTTTAAAAAACTTGGTCAAATCTTTTCATCCTCTTTACTTTCTTGTAACTTAATGAGCTTTGTGTGGTGTGGTCGTTCTTTTTAAGTGAATTTATTTTTGTTGAAGCTTTCTATGTCGAACTTTGTTTTTGGCCTTTACAAAATATTAAAATTTGTTAGGTTGCTAAATGGCCTTCATTTACGTCAGAAAAACAAAGGTTTTTGACTACCTGATTTGTTTATTTGCAGTTTTAACAACCTTAACAAGGAAACGACACTAACAAGAAAGTAAAAACGGATATCGATTTCAAATTGATTAATTTTAATTGCGTCAAATTGAAATCTGCATAAAAATTCTATAAAATCAATTATTCATTTAGCAGTAACCACACGTGCATTAATAATTGCTCATATTTACCATATCGTGGTAGAATTTACTTTTGCTACGTAAAATCATCCAACAGAAGCCATATCATTAGCTCATTCAAAGAATTCAATAAAATTCCAATTTGAAATAACTAACAAGCAATGCAAATTTTAATATTATAAATTTCAAAACACTCTTCATCTCATCCTCTTACTTCATTTCAATTTCGAAACTACATGAAAGAAGGTAATTACATGGTTAAGCGTGATTCTTATTCCGTCGAATTTCAATTTTCAACGTTTCAATTTAGAGACCATTACAATCATGACAAGAGGGATCCAAATTGAAACTTTCAAGAGATAAAGTATCAGATAAAAATAGGGCTTAATCAATAACTCTTTCATTATTAAACCGTCAACATGATCATATCGTGGAGAATTGGCGACTTTAGCACGTATTTGTTAAAATGTTACGTGCGTGTAGAAAAGGATCTCATTTTTCATTCTTACATGCTGCTGTTGACATCTGAAGAAACTAAACAAGGAAATAAGGCTCCTCTTGAGCTACTTAAGGGCTTCTGTTACAACAACAGCATTGCAAATTAAAGATTACTCGATCACTGGGAGGGTCCTTATGCAGAATACAAAAATCCAATCATTTTTACAAATAGAGCGATTTCATGCACGTTTTACAATGAAATGAAAGTCCGATATAGGAAGTGACCAGGCAAATATAAAATTTATTTACGCATTTGGTCCATCCCTGCGAGAAATTGTTACTGCCCACTACCCACATTATAAAAACGCTGTTAGAATAAGGATGGGTTTGAAATTTTAAATAATCGATTTAGTAATTAGCTGTAAAAATGTTGATTAAGATTGCCCATTCCTTTCTGGGCTGGTCTTGTGTTCCTGAGTTTTCTAAAAGAATTCAAGTATTGTTAATAAACCTTGGTGGGTGATCAACTCAAATTTGTAATGGGGCTAAAATGGTGGCATAGTATTTGATATATCTCCACCTGTGTGATTAATGCGTTTATTAGTGCTGACAAAATCTGCCCACCACGACAACTTTTATAAAACTCGAATGATTAATGGAAAAAGCTTAATTTCATACTTGACCAGTTACACTTACCAGTTAGTTTAGACTGTCCACTTTGTAAGTTTTTATTTAAATCACAACTTTCTTCTCAAAAATCCAAAAATATTGCAAAAAAACTAAAAACTTAAGAATTTTGTTAAATTTAAGAGAGAGCATCCCACGTAACAGTAATCAACAATCAACATAATCTTAAAATGGTTTAACTAGCTTGTAACGTTATTATCGCATACCTACTTCCCTTTTCTTTTCAGAGCTTTCTAGTAAACGGAAACGAGTCAAAATTGTTTTGAAAGAGAATTTTTCACTCTATCGCTTCTTCTTTTGTTACAAACAAACAAATGTCAGTTCACTAATGTAGATGACGATTTGATAGGTACCTGCTGGGCTGGGCCCTACCTACCACGCATAGATAAGCATTGTAACTTCAAAAGTGTCAAATGCATTTAAGAAAACGATCTTTATTCTTTTTTCTAATTAACAAAGTTATCTAAGCAAAAATTTTCTTTCTTGGTTCTCAACTTCCTTCAAAAACTTCTTTTTGCCATCATAAACACGTGCGTAAAGTCATTGTGAGTAAAATGGATTATTTTTTGTTCACACTTCAAGAAAGTGGTCATTATCATTGCAAAAAGGATTTTGTATAGTTTAACGTCTAGACTTGTCTCTTATAAAATGACATTTCCAATTCCAAAGTATCCAAATACGACTTCATTTAAAAGTCATCAAGCTTCGTCATCAAATAGCTCATTACCTTCTTATCATAATCACCATCATACTTTTCGAAGAAGGGAAAGGTCCTTTTGATTTTTCACTTTTGATACAATAAACAAAAATTTGTGCAGTTTTTGATAGATAAAAAACTCAGAAAAATGTTTTCGTTAACCATCCCACTTAATAGAATATTCTAAAAAGCAACGATTGCGTTATTGTCATGCACCTGGTCGCACAAGTTGCATTGTTGTGCCTTGTGGCAGTTTAACAAAAATGAAAATTTGCATATGAATGAAAGGGAAAGCCTGGCTTAAGCACTACCACATTCCTTCATAATAATCATCATCGTAATCACCTCCATTTTTTAATGTCCACTTTGACTTCAACATAGTGAAAAACATTTAACATCAGCATATTTTTCACTGATCTTTATTATCGTTAAAGAATATGATCTTGTAATGTCTGCATACACAAGACATGACATGAAGATATTGTTGCTGTTGCATTGTTAATGTTTGTCTGTTATGCACCTACATTATTCAACCCTTTAATATTTATTAGGTCGCAAGATTTTCTACATGTGACCTGAATGAATACATTTCCTTCTGTATCTCCACCAGGGGAGCAGCCACATACGTTTCCTCTGTAATGACAGTGAATGCTCTTTTCCCAGAAATATTATTCTACCACTGATTGTCATCGTCATGTGCGATTGTTATTGAATATATGACATCGCCAGGCGGCTTGTCGTCGTGATTCTTGTAAAATGGAAGTGAGACACGAGCTCAAAGAGAGTTAATGTCCGCTTCTTTATTAAGATTGTAAAAAGAGCGACAGAGAAGGGCTTATCTTAATTGATCTCGCAATTTCAAAGGCTCCTATCTATAATCTAGAGAGCTAGTACCGTATTTAAAATAAAATCTTTATAATTATCAAGATGACAATGATGAATTGAAACTCTTTAACTTACTTTTGGTCGTTTCCATACAAATTGAAATGGCGGGGTTTGATGGTAAAACACAGAATTTTGCACTGCCGGGAATTCTGGGTCCTCCCAAAAGGTCACCTCGCTTCAAGCAAAGGTTTTTAAGGCGTTCGTAGTCACTTGACATTTTACCGAATTACATTTACTTTCCACTATTTGATTAAACTTTTAGCAAATAGCTAAAAATCCCACATTGACAAACTACCTAAATTATTTACGCAAGAGCCTATTCAGCTTTTAATATTCTCGTCGTACTAACTTCCAAATTATTCAATACGTAACTTTTTTTGGGGTTTCTGTTCTTTCAATAAAAATTATTTTAAACTCTGTCAACTAACAAACATGCGAAAATTTTAATCATCCACCATATCAAATATCAAAAACTAAAAAATATGGTTTCATTATGTAAATTAAGGATTAAAGCAAAGAAACCGCAACAAAAGTTTCACATAGTACTTTAATTTTTTATCAAAAATGACTTTAAAAGGGAAGCGTACACCACCATAAAGCCAAAAAATGCTCTTTTTTGAACTTTTGTCTTTTAATTTCTAAAAAATAAGTTCATAAACCACCCAGAAAGTCGCTTATTTTTGTCCTTTTTTACCATTCTCCCATTAAATTATGACATTATGAAGTTTTGCATTCCGGTAGAATTAGCTTTTAAGAATTATGCGTGTTCACTCATAAAAACACTTCCATATAAAGAAAAATTCAAAAGGAAAAATTTATCCCATCAAGAACCACACACAGCGAGAGAACATCCAAACCATGCGAACTAACATCACTTAAATGAAGAAATCATCCAACGCAAATTAAAAATCCTCCCACGGTTTTATCTTAAAAACTGCATTATTTCTGGTTTAGAATTTTTTCAAAAAACGTAAATAGAAGTCTTTGAAAAAATCCGAAATGTGAACTTTGTTTTGTCAACGCTAGACAAATAAGCATAAATGACAAGTCGTGACTGTCACGTCTAAACATTAGACATTAAAGTCATTATGCGTTATAAAATCAAGTAAAACGGCATCCCACACAACTGCACAAGAACAATAACAAATTAATTTAGAGTAACGAGGAAGCTTTCAATGTATTTATTGATAATTTTAACAGAAAAAATCTTATTGAGCTGCGTGGGAGAGGACTGTTCTGCTTTTGTATGATTTTTGCAGAAGTTGCATATGGTGCGACAAGAGGAAAAGTTGACTTATTGCCACATGTTGATTGATTTAGATCAAAATTGAAGATTCTTTGTGGGATGGGGATTTAGACAGTTTGAAAGAAGTTGATTTGATCGATTATTCTTGAAACACTTTGAGTTGATGGCCTTGCTTTAATCAGTTCCTGGAGAAATTTGATATGGACGTTTGACACCCAACTCTTGCTTATTCCTTTAAAAATAGATTTTAAGAGCTTCAGTCTAAATGGTCGCCGATGTTAAATCACTTTCAATGATGCGCTTAATAAAAAATCCAACTCATACATGAGCGTATGAGCACAATTGAATAAATGTTTTGTTGTTACTGTGAACGCTGTATTATTATCAGCACCATGACAGAGCGCACTTGCTACTCACTTGAAGTCCTTCAAGACACTGAACACGCTACACAGATTTGCACCTCGTAGTAATCGCATCAACTCTAAGAAACTCGAATAATAATGCAAGTCATAATCTCAGAACTTTCCCATACGACCAGGACCGACTTTTCAACGTGGAAATGTGGTGGCACTCGTTGATTTTTGGTAATCCGTTTGACGAAATATGTTCCACTCGTGATTTCCACGAGATAAACACGTTCATGTTATGAAAATTTTAAAATGCTAAGGCACGTTTTTACCACGTGATTTCAACCACGACCATCCACGACCTAAACACGCCATTGAGTATAGATCATAGCGGGGGGAAAATACAAAAAGGAAACTCCCAATTCTACTGTATAGAAAGATTGTATGTCTGTTCCTATTTCGTACTTTACATTGTTTTGTGTTTTGATAAAATTGATCTCGATTTTAATTATGAGTAATGCAAGGAAATTAGCTAGAAATCTTCGCCAGCATTTTAACGATTCTCTCCTTTTAATTAATGACAATAATAATCAACAGTTAGAAGTTTCCCCAAATATCAAGCAAGCAAATTTGAGTTTTAATTTTACAAACTCAGTGTTACCTTTAAAGACATCAGTACGTTTAAGTGATAGTTTATCTAGTGACTCAGATGATAATGAAGGAACTCTCATCTGTGAAAAAGATAACAGTCAAACATTAGATATTGATCAATCTAACTCGATTAAAACTGTGAGTTTAAAAAGTGACTTGCAAAATTGGGCTTTGCGACATAACATAACTCATAATGCGACAAGCTCATTATTAAAAATTCTTCAAAAACATTCAAGTTTTGATGACATTCCAAGGGATTCAAGGACCTTACTGTCCACTCCAAGATCTTCAACAATATTAGAGTTATCTCCAGGTCATTACATTAAGTTCGATTGGATTCCAAGACTTTGTTCAATCCTTTCCTCAAAAAGTTTAGTTTCTCCTGTTACTCCGTTACATATTAATGTAGACGGAATTCCAATTCATAAAAGTTCAAATAAATCTCTTTGGCCAATACTTGGTAATGTAGCAGGAACTAAAGATGTATTTGTGATTGGAGCGTACTATGGTATTGCCAAACCAAGTGATTTAACTCTATATTTGTCTCATTTTATTGATTCCTTCCTAGCAAATCAGGAATTGTTAGTAAACGGTAATAAAACCAAATTAATAATAAAGGCAATCATCTGCGATGCTCCAGCCAGATCATTTATACTTGGAGTAAAGAGTCATACCGGCTATAGTTCATGTTCAAAATGTGTTACTAAAGGAAGTTATCTGTGCAACCGTATGACATTTCCTGAATATTCGGCAGAATTGAGAAGTGATGCAAGTTTCCGTAGTAAAGCAGATTCCGAACATAATATTTCAAGTACCCCGTTAGAAAGACTACCAATTGACTTAGTTAAAGATGTGCCTTATGAATTTATGCACCTAATTTGCCTAGGTGTGGTCCGGAAACTTTTGTATTTATGGTCAGTTACAAAAAAGTCTAAAGCAAGACTCCGCCCACATCAACTTCAACTCCTGTCTACAAAACTAGAACAAGTTAGAAATTATACACCATGCGAATTCGCTCGAAAACCAAGAAGTATTAAGGAGATTGATAATTGGAAGGCCACTGAACTACGTCAATTTTTATTATACACCGGAATTGTTTATCTTAAGCACGTCTTGAGCAAAGAACAATATCAGCATTTTTTATGCTTAAGTGTTGCAGTGCATATCCTGTGCTCTAATAATACATATACAGATCTAAATTCGTACGCCAACGAGTTGTTAGTATATTTTGTAAAGCATTTTGGAGCACATTATGGACAAGAGCACTTATCCTATAATGTACACGGATTAGTCCACGTAGCAGCTGATTCTGCGCACCACGGTGTGTTAGATGCTTACTCAGGATTTAAATTTGAAAATCACCTTCAGTGCATTAAGAAGTTAGTCAGGTCTCCTTTCCAAACATTAAAACAAGTGTATAATCGAATAAGCGAGCTTGATAAGTTTAATGTGTACGACGAATCTCATTTATCTAAATATAAAACTTTCAAGTGCTCAAGTGATGGAGAAGAGCAATGTCGATTTTATAATCTTAATAATTTTTGTCTGAAACCGTCCGTTGGAGATAATTGCATTCAGCTTATTAGTGGAGATATAGGGATTTGCAATTCTATTTTGATCAAAGGAGAAAATAAAGTTTTAATATCATTTACAAAGTTCAGAAAGACAGGGGATGCCTTCCAATCCCCTTGTAAGTCTGGTTTAATTGGTGTCTACAAAGTGCAGAATTTATCAAAGAACTCGGAGCTAATTGAAATTAGCAAAGTCGATAAAAAGTTGTATTTAGTGCCTGTTCATTCAGGAAGTTTTATTGTTATTCCGTTATTGCACAAGTAGAATGTTCTCGGTTGTTGAATTCCCGAGACCCGGAGGGTTACAACCAGAAGTAGAGGTTGTTCCACGATGTTGGCTTTCAACTGATCTGTCCCAATGCCGCTGGCCAAATATCCAGGGATCAAGACAAGCGGAGAAGATATTAAAATTGGTCAAGACGAAAGCTACGCCGGACATCTCCTATCTAACATTTCCAGCAATTCATTTGAAAACATACGGTGAGTTTTATTTATCAATTTTAATATTTGTGAAGTAATTAAACAATTATCATAAACAATGACGTATTTAAATTTTAGGCACATACAAAGAAGCTCGTCAAAGGCTCAATCGTGCAGAACACAGTGATTTAAACAGTGATGCCGAAGTTCCAGTTCTTCACCAAAGTGGACGTCCGCAACGTAAAATAACACAACAATCAGCGTATAACGCAATGAGTGATGATGAGCCTAGTCCCAGCACCTTTGTCCGCCGACCGTCCCATGTGCTTGGATTAGTCCAAGAAAATACTGAACTTCCATCACCCCCAGCACCGCCAATAAGATCACTGCAATCGTCGGGAGTCCTGACTTCAACCCCAACATCTAGTCAGGTCCATCGTCGGAGGACTTCGGAAGCTGTTTCATCACAAATTCAGTCCCAACCGCAATCCATCAATCATGAGCTGGAACTTCCGGCAGAGCCCCAGGGGCCAAGCACACCAGCAGCTGAACTTAAAAATGAAGGTAACCCGCGACTCTAGTTTGTTTTACTTTTATATGTAGTGTACAACTATAGAATTCATTAACAATTAATTACTTACAGGGTTTCAAAACTGGATGATTCGACAAATCGGAATCATTAAAGCAAACCAGCGACAGATGCAGGAATCGTTGGACACGCTGGTGGGGGCTTACAATAGAGGAGGTCACAACAATCCGAATTTGAATGAAGCTGAGGATGCAAGAGCTTGCTCTAGTGAACTTTTTCCATTAAACTCAATGGAGGGAATTCAACCCGCAGTTGAAAAATTAAAGGATTCTGCTTTTCGTAAACAAATGGTAAATATAATTTTAATTAAATTCCAACACAATGCTTTTAAATCTTATCTACACATTTTGCTTGAATTCAGGTAAATCGATTGTCTCGCAAAGGAGGTAGGACTGCCGACGACTTCATTCGACGTATGCTTGGGTCACTCATGAAAGACAGCGTTTCAGTGAATTATAGTTGGTTAGGTAGTAGGGGAGGAAAAGAAGCATTTTCCTCAACTGAGTTTAAAGCCATAATTTTTGGTAATGATTTATTTGCATTTGAAAACACAATGAATTGCATAACAATGTCCCAAACAAGGTTTTTCCATTTTATTACAGACGCAATTCGCACGTCGGATAAATTCAAAAGTGTGGAAGATTTCAAAATTGAAGAAACTATAAAAAATTGGTTAAAATATTCCAAAAAACGGATGTCAAATAAAGACCTTAAGTAAGTACTTCTGCTATTCGTTTTTGCTTATGAAATAGACTACAAGGTGCAAACAATGCAAACTAAAACTAACATAAAGTACTGAATCGAACTTTGTTATATTTATTTTCATTTATTAACAGTGAACGTGAAACCACTAATCCAGGATTTAATAGAACTACAGGAAGTAACAGTTCGGAAAGTGATTGTGATTCAGAAGCGCTCAGTAATCATCAATCAACTAGCGACGATGAAGAAGCTGTTTGAAGAAGAAGAAATGCTTTCCACTTGTATATTTATTTTCCTGATTGTTTAATATACTTACCTGATACATTAGTTGTTTAACTAATCTCATTTATACTAATTAATAATTACGTATTAATTATATTCATTACCGATTAATTAGCATTATGTATAATAAATATAATTGGTAATCTGTAATTTTAATTTGTGAATTGAGTTCATTATTTGCATTTAAAATGGCACAAAAACCAGTGGAAAATGCATGGAAATTTGGTAGAAATCTGGTTAAATTACTTATTGAAAATCACGAGTTATCCACGTAATTTCAATGGACAATAACCCCCCAGTCTCCACTAAACCACAACCAATATGCAACGTTTCTTCAACGATAACTGGTGCATTCGACCACGTTGAAGCTACGTTGAAGTCTGGTGACCTGGTAGTTTGGG
>JAANSO010002489.1:0-13355 GCA_036507315.1 Lepidocyrtus fimetarius
AGCCTGTAATCTGTAGCTTTACAAAATAATAAGTGAACAGCGTTACAAAACTAAAAACAAAGTAGTACAACAGCAAGAGGCAGAAGCTGCAAGAGCTCATGAAAGTTGCTTTTAACGCAAAAAATTGATTCAGATTGGCAAACTTGATTTTAAAATTAATTTTTAAGAATATTTTATTGGCATTAGTCATTTTCTATTTATTTCTGCGCGAGGACAGAAGGAAATCACGCATTTGTGTAAATAGTTTTCAAAAATGAAGATAGATTTTCATTTTGGAAGGTTTAAAGCCACTAAAGTTTTAAAAAATTTATAAAATTCTTTAGTTTTCAAAGTAATTTTTAAAGTCTAGTCATGACGTCGTTACAAATGTCTCCGAGAATCTCAAATTTTACAAAATCTGTAGAAAATCCTGTGGTTTACTATTACCCACCGAGTCCAGATCAGTTTTCAGTGCCAAGTTCATTAAATTATTTAATTTCCAGCCAAAATTTAAATTATTCAAGAAAAAACGCTTTAAAAAGGACAAAGTTCAAATGCAACTATGAAAGCAATCGTAACGCCTTCATATTTTCCGAGTTCCTCCTTGGCTTCTTCGGGCTCTACTTAGGCGCCGCCTCCAGAGGGGGCTCTTTTGACAAATCCTCCTGGAATAAACAAAATGCCTCCATTTACACCACCTCCGCTCGCGGCGCCATTGACGGGGTCATCCTCCCCTTTGACTTCTTCTATTCAGAAAGAGCCATAGGTCTCAAAAAGACTTTGTTAATTGCAAAATTCGGCGCTTATTTAGGCGCCGCTGCAAGAAATCGCAACTGGAAATTTGAATCCTGGGACTTGGACGCTCCAGGGACGTACTACGCAGCATTCCAGGGGACCCGAGATCTACTCAGGCTGGTGGACGATTTAAATGAGATAAAAACAGCAAAAATGGATAAAATGGGGATGGGACCTAAAATATTGGAAGGCACACTCGTTTTAATCGGATACGCCCTAGGAAGCATCCTTGCTTATGTTTACCTCGTAAAGGAAAATAACTTCAAGGTGGACTTCAAACGCTGGGATTACACCTCCCCCGTGGGGGTTTACAGCCTAATAAGAAATTTCCGGAGGGGGACAAGGATTCCCGTGGGAGTTGGGGAAATTATTGCAGTTTTTGTAGAAGACTTGAACAAAACAAGGAAGGTGGAGGGAACTGGGAGGAAAGTTGAAAGATTTGTGGAGGAGTTTATTATAAACAGGAAGTGGAGTTGGATTGGAGGGTTTACCGTTGGGTGGCTGTACGTTGCCGAGGAAATTGGTTCCTTTAGTTTGAGAACGCAGAAAAGAAGGAAAGAAAATGCTACATTTAAAGAAAAGTTAATTATTTTGGAGAATTTTTTAAGAGGGTTTATGTTCGGCAAGGACTTCTCAGAGTTTGTGGAGGATATTAAAGGATTTTTAAGGTGTTAAGGTTGTTCAGTGTAGCCCAAATTGACTCAGAATGAGAATAAATCTGTGATGAACTTCTCAAAACTGAAGTTCAAGTGGATTATCAATGCCAAAGGTCAAAGTCGAAGTAAAATAAAGCTCAATTGGGGCAATGTGAAAAAAATCAGTTCGGTTGTCAACGAAAGCTTCAAACTGTTCAGAAAGCAGTTCTCATCTGTTTTAAATAAAAATTTCACAATTATTTTATAATTGCTAATCCGGTTCAGTTCTATTATTCAAGTGCAATCAGCCCACCTGTAATTTAGCTAAAAACAGGTTTAAAATTATATTTATTGACGGATTTTATTCTTTAAGCACTGAATTTGGACAGGAACAACTTTCGTGCACGATTTTGGCACATGAGCTTATTCAAACAAAGACTTTGTTCTGGAGATAAACTGCATTGTTATTCCACCTGCAGGATGTTAAACAATTATATATCACAGTACATCAATTTAATTGTCTTAGGTACGATATTTAATCAGAAATAGCCAGTTTTGAAGACTTTAGACTATTTTAGAAGAAAATTATTTATAATTTGAAGCGGTATTGAAGTTAGCAACAGAAGAGTTAAATATTTAAAGTGCCAATCAAAAGGACAACTTCCATCTGTCCTGTCAATCAATTCATCAAAATCAGAAGAAGGAAATTGCAACTTTTTGAGTATAAATATGGTGCAAAAAAGATTCACAAATCACCTTCATTCACAACTCCAATCCATTCACATATTCCAATAGCATTCAAAATCATTCCAAAGTAAATTAATTTTAAAATTATTGCTAAATTATTTTTAATTTGATTAATTTTGGATTAATTTTTAACTAATTTTTAATTTTCAGATGAGATTCTTCTTCCTCCTCGCCACCCTCGTGGCTGTGGCCACCGCCCAGCAACAATGCGGCTGTGCTGCACCCCAACCAATCCAAATTCAACTTTCTTGCGGAGGACAACAACCAATTCCTCAACCCCCACCCCAGGAATGCGTTGCCCCAGCTCCCGCTCCAGAGCCCCAACCAGAGCCCGAACCAGAGCCAGAGCCTGAACCAGCCACCGAAGGCCCAGCCAATGAAGCCGTTGCATGCATGACAGACAACGACCTCGCCCTCGTCATCGACTCCTCCACCTCCTGGTCCATCGGAACTTACAACTCAGCCATTGACTTTGCCGCCCAATTCGCCAAAACCTGGAGGGAAAACCCAGGAAACGGAGTGACCTTGAACACTTTCGCCTCCGTTGGAGAAACCCCAATCCCATTGACCCACTCCATGACCCCTGATGAAATCCATGACGCCATCAAAGCCGTCCCATGGCTCCAGGGAAGCATCCGTGTCGACCTCGGAATTGACGAAGCTCGCAGACAACTCGCCGGAAGTGACAGGGCTGGAGTTCCAAAGAACATTGTTGTTTTCACCGATGGAGTCACCGATGACTGGTCCCTTCTCGACGCTTCTTTGGCTAATGTTGCAAACGAAGGACAAAGAGTTTTCGTTGTTGCCATGGGAGCCGTTGCCGGAGGCGGCGCTATGCAAGAACAATTGAAGAAAATTGCTTTGGGACATGAAGATCATATTTTCTACGTTGAAGAGATCGGAGGTGATGGTCTTATGAACATCCTCAGGGATATTAGCCAAAGGGCTTGTGAAGCTGATGCCCCTCCTACTGGTGTACCTGCCAGAAGACGCTAAGCAAAATGATTTTGCTTGAACCAATTTAAAATCCGTTGAAAATGAGATTTATTTTGAGTAAATTAAAGAATCATAAATTGATTAGTAATGACCTATTTTTAATTTTGCATAATATTTCGCCTTTTCAAAAAAGAACCTAAAACTTTTGCATTTATTTTTATAAAAATACCCAAAATGGTATTCATAACCGGTTAATTTCACACATTGCATAAATTTTTCCTTACTCTTACATTAGAAAAACACATTAAACAGATAAAAATACTTATCAATTTTATTTTTGCTTATAAAAAGCAATGTAAATCAGCAAAAACACAATCCCACTAAAATACAAAACGTTCACTCCAACAGGAACCCAAATTCTCAACCAAATCCTTTCCGGCAAAACCACCGTCCAGTCAACAGCAAAGTACCAGAAAGCCAAAAGGAAACAATTCTCAATAAATACAATCAAATAAATAATAAAAATCCTGCAGTCGATCCGTTCTATAAAATCAATGTCATTCAAAACGGGTGCAAAAAAATGGGCCCAGCCATACATTAAAATATGGGATAGAATCCGTTCAAGAAAATGCACCCGCTGTTGCTCCAACCACCAACTCCAGAACAATATCCTTGGAATGGAATAAACTACGAGTGCCGGGATCTAAAAAACCATTACCGATCAACTAAAATCATTTTTAAAACTTTATTTCAAACTTACCACAAAGTAGGGCCACTCCGAAGCGAAAAAAGCAAAGGCAACAACTCTCGAAGCAATTAAGCTGAGATTCCACAGCATAAATAATATTTTTACGATATACGAAACATTTTTTTGTTTAAATTGGAAAGTAGTGGATAAAGTCCATGCCACACTCACTAACGAAGTGGCCACACTGAAAATTTGAACTAAAAGTTTACATTAAAATCAGTAATTTTTTGTATGCTATTTAAATTTAAGTATAAATTGAGCTTACTGTAAATATTTCCTTCACTTTTGGTTTCCTTTTGAGAGACAATTAAAATGTAAAGTTGAAGTGTGACCTGTGGAGCAGCCTCCATTATTGACTCCATGCTCCGCATTGATGACGCTCCCTCCATTTGATTGTAAACTATTTTGTTAAGTCTCTGTACCTCAAGGTGTTTACCTTGGCTTTGGGATCTGTGTGTTTTTTGACTTTCTAAGCCAGCGCGAAATGCTTTCGTGTATCTAGTGGTAAATAAAAATATTATTTACGAACCACTGATGAAATTAACAAAAAGGTTGTAAAACCGTATACTAACTTTACTGCTTTCAACAAGTAATAAATTTTTATTTTACCTGTACAAAAGTTCCAGCTGGAGTATTGATAAAATAAATATTAAAAGCGTTTTGCGGTTATCTTTGAGAATTAAAACCCTAAAATAAAAAATTTAATTAATTGCAAAAAATATTACGTTTATTGTTAACGAATCCTGTTCAAAATTAATATTTTAAACATGCAATATTTACAGATCTATATCATTGCAGCATACTCCCATCCAAATTGCAGAGTATAAAACGAAAAATAAAGTCAGCACAGAATATAAAGTTTGTCCGTTGAGTAAATAATTAACGCTTAGGGCAATATCAGAACCCACATCGAACAAATAAGTTATCATCGAAACAAAGACAAGGAAAAGAGTGAATCGCGACGGAGGAAGATTATCTTCATCCAAGCGAGTTTGTGGTTTATTTAAAAGGTGCAAAAACTTTTTAACTTTATTTTTGTGTGATCTGTCTTTAAATTGAACTTTATTGATTTCACGGGCAAAAACTGTCTCGTCTTTGTTTTGGTTTGCAGGTGGAGTAAGCTTTTCACTTTTTCATTTTCACCAGTATCAAAGCTTTACACCTTCACTGGTCACAGCAGGATGCCGATTGGATTCTCAATTAGTCACCAAAATGATTTGCAAAAGCTACTTTAAAATGTTATCTAAATCACTCCCAGATAAAGAGATAAGGTTCCGTTTCTGTCAATAAATGAATTTTTATTAGTTTTAGTTTGCAAAAAAAATTAGATAAATCAATGTGATGAATCCAACCAGCTTACATGAGTAAAAACTACAGCTATAGGCAAATGAATCTGAATCTTTGAATAACAAATCTCTTCATCTAAACCCAAATTTTAAGCCTAAATTTTTCTATGGTATCTATTTTGGAAATGGAGTCCCCTTGAATACTTTCGCCAGCGTTGGGGAAACCCCAATCCCATTGACCCATTCCATGTCCCCTGATCAGATCCACGACCCCATTAAAGCCGTTCCATATCTCAAAGGAAGTAAAAGCGTCGACCTTGGAATTGACGAAGCTCGCAGACAACTCGCCGGAAGTGACAGGGCTGGAGTTTCAAAGAACATCGTTGTATTCACCGATGGAGTCACCGATGACTTGGATCTTCTCGACGCCTCCATGGCCAAAGTAGCAAAGGAAGGACAGAGAGTTTTTGTTGCTGCCATGGAAGTCCTTACAACTAACGGTACTACTCAAGAACAGTTCAACAAAATCGCTTTGGGACATGAGGACCATATTTTCTACGTCACAAGTTTGGAGGAGACGCTCTCATGAACATCCTCAAGGATATTAGCCAAGGGGCTTGTGAAGCCGATGCTCCCGTCACGGCTGCCGGAAGACGTTAAGCTAAATTATATAGCCGGAATATATTTGAATTCTATTGAAATGAAATATATATTTTGAAATAAATTAAAGGAATATCAAAAATTAATATTGAACAGTTTATTTTAAACATTGCAAAATACTTATTCATTTATTCACTTATTTTTAATTATAATCTGTGCACATAGAAAACAACGTAAATGAACAAAAACACAATCCCACTAAAATACAAAATATTTACTCCAACTGGAACCCAAATTCTCATCCAAATCATCTCCGGCAAAACCCACATCCAGTCAATAGCAAAATACCAGAAACCCAAAAGGATACAATTCTCAATAAATACATACGCGTAAATAGTAAAAATCCTACAGTCAATCCAGTCAACAAAATCCATGTCATTCAAAACGGGTGCAAAGAAATGGATCCAACCATAAAATAAAATATGCAAACGGATCCGTTCAAGAATATTCACCCCTTTTTCATCCAACCACCAACTCCAGAACAATATTCTAGGAATGGAATACACTACGAGGGCCGGTATCTTTAAAAATACAAAATAATTAACAAAAATAACATTTTCAAAGGTTTTTTTTCACTTACAACGAGATAGGGCCACTCTGAAGCAAAAAAGGCAAAGGCCAAAACTCTCGCAGCAATTAAGCTGAGATTCCACATCATAAATAAAAATTTTACTGCGTACGAAACATTTATTTGGTTGAATTGGAAAGAAGTCGATAGAACCCACGCCACACTCACTAACGACGACACCACGCTAAAAATTTGAACTTAAAATTTAAAAATCAAAAACCTTGTTCCCCAAGTCAATTAAGCAAAACTTACTGTAGATATTTCCTGCATCACTTCGGGAGCTTTCTTTTTGAATTAAAATGTAAAGCTGAAGCGTGACCTGTGGGGCCGCCTCCATTGTTGACTCCAAGCTTCGCATTATTGACGCACCATCCATTTGATTGTACACTAATTTGTTTAATTTATTTACCTCAATCTCATAACCCTGACCTTTTGACTTGTACATTTTCCGACTTTCCAAACCAGTCCGAAATGTTTTCAAGTATCTAATTGTAAACAAAATTATTATTTTCGAGCCACTAAAGAAATAAATTTTTAATCAAACCTGTACAAAAGCTCCAGTTGGAGTATTGAAAAAATAAATACTAAAGGCGTCCCGCGGTTATCTTCAACACTTAAAATAAAAAAGAGTTGCAATTGATTGCAAAATGAAAAACGTCATTGTTTAAGTGGCTTGTAAGATAGGGAAAATTTTAAAAAATATTTACGAATCACTGCTCCATATTCCGATCCAAATTGCCGAGTAAAAAACAAAGAATAAAGTCAGTAGAGAATATAGAATTTGTCCATTGAGTAAATAATTAAAGCTTAGGACAATATCAGAACCAACGTCGAATAAATAAGTTGTCATCGAAACAACGATAAGGAAAAGGATGAATCGCGACGGAGGTAGTTCATCTTGATCAAGTGGAATTTGGGGCTTAGTTAAAAAATCAAAAAACTTTTTAATTTTACTTTTATTCTTCTTGTCTTTAGAATGCACTTGCTCCGAAGTTGAATCGGACTCGTTTTGAATAGTTATTTGCAATGATGTATTGATTTCACTAGCAAATGCTGCCTCATCCTCGTATTCTTTTTCAATTGGAGTTAGATTTTGATTTAACTCAATTACTTCTTCCCCTTGCATTTTAATTTCTACAATTTCACTTTTAGTCACAATATTACCAGCCTGAATTAATATTATTTCACACAACTACAAGCACTGGCCGTTGGAGAATGACACAGAAAATTTTCAATTAGTCACTAAAATAAATCGCAAAAGCTTCAACTTGAAAATATTCAGATTACGGTATCTATTTTGCAGCAAAAGATAAAGTCTGTTCACGTCACCTCTTATGTCATTCATTTTACAACACTTTTCTTATCAAAGTTACAAAAGCGAGATAAAATGAAATAATTTCCATTTCATTTTACTGTGTTTTAATTTTTTATGTAAAAAATGCATATATTTCTGCACGCTTATAAACGTTATATTCCAGACAGGTTTTAATCATAACCTTGAAAATCAAAGGCCCCTGCTAATCAAACCCATGACACAAAAATTTAAATGGCTGCAGGGAAGTATCCGCGTCGTCGACCTTGGAATTGACGAGGCTCGCAGACAACTCGCCGGAAGTGACAGGGCTGGAGTTCCAAAGAACATCGTTGTCTTTACCGATGGAGTCACCGATGACTGGGCACTTCTCGATGCTTCCTTGGCTGAAGTTGAAAAGGAAGGACAGAGTTTTTGTTGTTGCCATGGGAGCTGTTGCTAATGGCGGTGAGACGGAAGATTGCTTTGGGACAAGAAGATCATATTTTCTACAATGAAAAGTTTGGAGGAGATGCTCTTATATGAACATCCTCAAGGATTTTAGCCAAGGGGCTTGTGAAGCCGATGCTCCTGAGGCTACCGAAAGACGTTAATCTGAATCATGCTGAAGAATTAAAATTCTTTTGAAAATGAATTTATTTTAAAATAAATTAAAGGAATATCAAAAATTAATATTTAACAGTTTATTTTAAACATTGCAAAATGCTTATTCATTAATAAAAATAAGTGTATTTTTAACTATAATCTGTGCTTATAGAACACCAGGTAAATCAACAAAAACACAATCCCACTAAAATACAAAATATTTACTCCAACAGGAACCCAAATCCTTAACCAAATCATCCTTGGCAAATCCCATATCCAGTCAACGGCAAAGTACCAAAAAGCCAAAAGGAAACAATTCTCAATGAAAACAATCAAGTAGATAATAAACACCGTTCGATTAATCCGATCTATAATATCCATGTCATTCAAAACGGTTGCAAAAAAATGGGCCCAACCAAAAAGTAAAATATGCAATATGATCCGTTCAAGAAGCTTTGCCCCCTTTTCATCCAACCACCACCTCCAGAACAATATCCTAGTAATAGAATAGACTACAAGCGCTGGTATCTAAAAAAACAAACTAATCAACTAAAATCATTTTTAAAAATTTTATTTCAAACTTACCACAAGGTAGGGCCACTCCGAAGCGAAAAAAGCAAAGGCCACAACTCTAGAAGCAATTAAGCTGAGATTCCACAGCATAAACAAAATTTTTAAAGTATACGAAACATTTTTATGTTTAAATTGAAAAGCAGTGGATAAAGTCCACGCCACACTCACTAGCGACGTGACCACACTGAAAATTTGAACTAAATTTTTAAATTAAAATCAAAAACCCTGCTTACCATGTCAATAATAAATACAACTATATATATACTTTTTATCTTACTGTAAATATTTCCTGTATCAGTTTGGTTGTTTTCTTTTTGAGAGACGATTAAAATATAAAGCTGAAGTGTGACTTGTGGGGCAGCCTCCGTGATTGCCTCCATGGTCCGCATAACGGAGACACATTTCATTTGATTGTACACAACTTTGTTAAGTCTATCTACCTCAATATACCTAACCTGGCTTTGGGAATTGAACGCCTTTCGACTTTTTAAGCCAGTCCGAAATGTTTTCATGTATCTAATTATAAATAAAAACATTATTTTTGAACCACCGACGAAATAATTTATTATCAAACCTGTACAAAAGTTCCAGCTGCAGTATTGAAAAAATAAATATTAAAGGCGTCCCGCGGTTATCTTTCACACTTCAAATTCCAAAAGAAGAAAATTCATAATTATTATTGTATTTGTTTAAGTAGCTCTTTCAAAACGAAAATTAAAAAACATATTTACATATAACTGTTGAATATTATCATCGAAATTGCCGAGCACAAAACAAAGAATAAAGTCAGTAGAGAATATAGAATTTGTCCATTGAGTAAATAATTAAAACTTAGGACAATATCAGAACCAACGTCGAATAAATAAGTTATCATCGAAACAATGACAAGGAAAAGGGTGAATCGCGACGGAGGAAGTTCATCTTCATCAAGTGGAATTTGGGGCTTAGTTAAAAAATCAAAAAACTTTTTAATTTTACTTTTATTCTTCTTGTCTTTAAAATAAACTCGATCAGAAGTTGAATCGGGCTCGTTTTGAATAGTTATTTGCAATAATGCATTCACTTCACTGGCAAATTTAGCCTCATCGTCGTATTCTTTTTCAATTGGAGTTAGAATTTCATTTAACTCAATTACTTCTTCCCCTTCCATTTTAATTTCTACAATTCCACTTTTAGTCACAATATTACAAGCCTGAATTAATATTTCACACAACTACAAGCACTGGCCACGGTAGAATGACTCAGCATATTTTCATTTAGCAAAAGCAAAAGCATCCACCTGAAAATATTCAGATTACGGTATCTATTTTGCAGCAAAAGATAGAGTCTGTTCACGTCACCTCTTATGTCATTCATTTTACAACACTTTTCTTATCAAAGTTTACAAAAGCGAGATAAAATGAAATAATTTCCATTTCATTTTACTGTGTTTTACTTTTTTATGCAAAAACAGAATCCAAAATCCAAAGAAAAACGCATTATTCACCGATGAAGTCACCGAAGACTGGGCTTCTCCATGCTTGCTTGTCGAAAGTTGCAAAAATAAGACAAAGAATCCTACTCGCCTTGCCTTGCAATGGGAACCGTTGCTGGTGGCGGGGCTAAGCAAGAATAGTTGAAAAAGATTGCTTTGGGACAAGCTCATATTTTCAACGTTGAAAAGATTAAATATGCTTATATATGAACGCCCTCAAGGATATTAGCAAAAGGGCCTATGAAACCGATGCTCCCGGGATGGCAGTTGTAAGACGTTGCGTTAAACAGAATTGATTTTTGAAAAAATAAAAGTCCATTTTCAAAAATTAATTATGACAATTGATTAAAATTAGCAGTTTATTCAAACTATTGAAAATTTTAATTGAACTACATCACACTAACTACTCTTAATTTTGTTATTAGAGAAGTTGAGAAGGAAAACGAGTAAAACCCGATGAAATCGCATTCAAATAAAATTAATTTCGACGCTTTAAAACCGCTATGTAGATCAACATGAACACAACTCCATTGAAATGCAAAGTATTCACCCATGTAGAGACCCTAATCCTCGACCAAATCATCTCCGGTAAAGCAAAAGTCCAGTCAATTGCCCAGAAGTAGAAAGACAAAAGGATGTTATTCTCAATAAATATGATTAAATTGATAGTAATAATGCTACGTTTTGATGTGATATCCGTGTCTTTCAAACCGGGTGCAAAAAAGTGGAACCAACCAAGAAATATCATGTGTAGTAAAATCCGTTTTAAAAAATCCTCATAATTCATCCACCAAATCCAAAACATAAGCCTGGGAGTCAAATACATTATAAACATTGGCAGCTTTAATAAACAAAAAAATAGATTAGGAACTTTTATACTATTAAAACTTTAATAAATGAACATCTTACCACCAGGAAAGGCCACTCTGACGCAAAGATTGCGAAGGCAAAAGCCCTGGATGCAACTAAACTGAGGTGCCATATCAAAAACAAAAACTTTCCCAAGTAAGAAACTGAATTCTTGAGAAATTGATGTTCGGTCGATAAAGCCCAGGCCACACTAACTAAAGATGTCGCGGAACTAAAAATTTGAACTGAATAAAACAACCGTTAGTTTCTCACTTGTTATGCAAATTAAATAAAAAAATCTTACGATAGCTATTTCCAGAAGAAATTTGTCTGCCTTCTTGAGAAACCAATAAAATATAAAGTTGAAGTGTGATCTGAGGAGCCGCCTCCATGTTTGACTCCACGGTTCTCACACTTGCCATATTCTCCATTTTACTGTATATTAATTTGTTGAATCGAATCACCTCATCAGTTTTATTACTTTTGTACGCTCTTCGACTTTGCAAGGCGAGAAGAAAAGTTTTCATATATCTGGTTGTGAACTGAGATAATAGCATTCTTGATCACCAGAAATTTTTTTACAGATCACGTTCTTTACAAACCTTACTATCATTTTTAGCTGTAACATTAAAAGTAGAATTGTTAATGGACGATTATGATACTTTCCCTCCCTTTCAATAAACAACCAAAAATACTTTAAATAAATTACGCTAAACAAGAGATAATATATAAGAAATAAAAGGTAGTAAAACCATATAGTTACTAGCTGAACGTCTAGTTTTATTCAATGTCAGTTATGTTCCATTATTTTAATTTCTCTATTTTTAAGTAATCTGCCATTTCTGCAAAATTTTGCATTTGAATTAGCAAAACTAGTAACGTATTCTTAATCAGTCTGCCTACGCGGTCAAAATGATATACTGCATGAATATTTGCAAATTTACTGCAAAAATTTGCAACAATTCGCAAAAACTGAGTGCATATTTGAAATCAGCGCCCTTAATTTGCTATATTACAATAAAAAAACTTACCACACTGCTATTTACAATTTTTTAACCGTCACTTGTAACGGCCAAACCGTTAGACCAAAATTGCTGAAAACCAATAGGGTTCTGGCAATTTACCATTTCTATCTGTATGCCAAATTTCATTAGAATCTGTTAAGGCTTTTTTGAGTAACTGCACCAACGGACGGACGGACGGACAGACAGACAGACCATCAAAGCCAAACCTACACTAGCTTCACTGCGTTCAGCTAGTAATTTTACAAAGCAAAATTGCTGCTGGCCACAACCCCGATCCAAATTGTAGGATAAAAAACGAAAAACAAAGTCAGCACAGAATATAAGATTTGTCCATTGAGGTAATAATTAATGCCGAGGACAATATCAGATTCGACATCAGACAAATAAGATATCAATGAAAGAATGAAAAGAAAAAGAGCAAAAGATGACGGCGGAAGCTTATCTTCCTTCAAGGGAGTTTGCGGCCTAGTTAAAAAGTCCAAAAACCTTTTAACTATGCTTTGTTGATGACAATTTAAAGAATTCACTTGCTCCAAACGCGAATTAGTTTCATCCTGGTTAGATGATTGATGTATCTGGTTAATTTTATTTTCTGGGTTGTGCTCCAATTTTTATTCCGTTTTCATTTTAAGTCCTTTTCATGCACTTTATAAATTTGTTTTGCCATAATTAATTATCAACGACTCGGCATAACTTCACAGGCTTCCAGCACAAAATGACAGATTTCTGCCTCAACAGATAATGAATGAAAGTTTCCTAAACTAGTTTTCCTTTTATTTTAACCTCAACGAAATCAAGCAAATAATGTTCATTCATAAATTCCAATTTTTCCTTATCAAAATGTAAATTCCACCTTGATAATATTGTAGAAGGAGAAGAAATGACGAATCGTATATCATGATGTGTTGAAATAATCATTTCCTGTTTTACCTTTTGGAAGAAAATTTGTTGATAAACAGCAAATATTTATAAAATACACAATTTCAGCCCAGGTTCTGAATTTTTACAAGAGCGACTACTAACAAACAACTTGTTTGCTTTACTTGTAATTCTGTGGGGAAATGAACGCATTTAAAATTTACGGGAGGAGGATGAAAGCCAGTACGCATAAGCCAGCGGCCACTTTGCCAGCGCTCAAAAGCCCGCGGAACAAAAAGCCCGCAGGACCTTTTACCAGCGGAGA
>JAANSO010002490.1:0-13354 GCA_036507315.1 Lepidocyrtus fimetarius
TCAGCAACTAATTGATGATTACGTAGAAAAATTTAAGTTAACTGGAAAGCGATTTAAATTAGTTTTTGACGGAGATAATACCGACTTGACTGAAACTCCGGAGAGTTTGGATTTGGAGGGTGGAGAAATGTTTGACATTGTTGAAATTTGCTGATAATAGATTCTTTCTACAAAAAATGCGTGTAATTTCTAAATTTCTTACGCATTCTTTTTTGACATGCGCATGCAGTTTTCTCTGAATCAAAAAAAATATTTTGGAATTTTTGTAATAATGTGATTTTAAGATATCTTAAAAATGAAATTTTTAATATTTCCCGAATGTGTACCTTGTACTAGTATAATTATTAAACGAAAAAAGGTTTATTTATCTTTTTATACAGTTACATAATTTACTATTTAAGGAATTTCAAAATGCCATATTTTACAATACTAAAATATTATTATCAATCAATGTGTTCAATTATACACAATGCACAAATAGATGTGCTCAAAAAACCTCTAAAATTTACCTTTCCTTATGACTTACACCATTTGGAATAATTTTATTTTTAAACTAATAATTAATTACTAATTGTAAATGTACTGACGATTAATGAAATAACTAATATTAATTGTATAATGATAATAAAGAAAATACAGAAAATGGTGAAAATAGTTGCAAATCAAAACTCTTAATAAAAAATTAAGCTAGTAGAGAATTTTATTAGTTAATAATTTTTCACAGTAATTATTTGAAAATTATTGTGCTAAAATTAAATACTAATGACAAATTAATTTGAAATAATGCATTAATACAAAATCAAAAATACAAGTTAACTTAAAGCTATAATGCAGAAATACACAGTAAATGCGAGGACATGAATGTTATTTAATTGCAATAGTGGCGATCAAAGGAGCAATTACATAAAAATAATAATTATTGTTGAACAGAAAATTAGACATTTCATAAATTAGCAAATTTGTCATGAATTCAATTTGTCAAATCTTTACAAGTTGCAAATACTTTGACACTTGCAAGAAAGTTTTATGATGATGATCATGATCCAATTATGAGTGTGTCTCTGTGCATGTATAGTACTTACCTGTACACATTGCGTAACAGTTATAAACTCAAAGATAGACAGAAAAAGAAAAGGGAACATATGGTGCATTTACGTGTTCATGAATGTATTATAGTGTACTTCATCGGTAGAAATTCAACTTTTTTACATTCACACAGGTTGTTTTCAATTAAAAATTCCTTTCTGAAGCCTTTTACAAACTTAATTAACTCAAATAGTAAAGATTTATTTTCACTGGGTGAAATAATTTTAAAGTTACTCACCAGTACGTAATTTTATTGACAATTATTATCATGGTTCAGGTACAGCAATTATTATAGCAACTGTCAGTTAAAAGTCATCGGATAGAATGCCAATATGTTCAGTTAATTAATTAGGCAAGGTGATTCATTTTGTTTATTAAATATTTACCAGATGGACCTTCAGAGTATTCCAATTGATATACACGCCAACCGACTGGTGGACTGGCTTATCAGCAGACATCACTGTACAAAAGAATGGCCCGAGAAAATTGCAATAGTTCGTCAGAAAATTAACACGGCCATTCAAGATATGCCGGAACATGCTACGATTGCTAAAATTCTTCGCGATGCATCCCGTGAGTGTCTCAATGATAATTTAATATTTAGAAACTAAATTAAACTATGAATAAAAATGAATGCACTTTTGTTCCAGCTATTAATTATTTCCATTGCGTAAAAATTGTTGAAGTCCTGAAAGAAACTGAGGCAGATTCGAAAAATTTTCTTGGAATGTACGGCTCCCAACGAATGAAGGACTGGCAGGAAGTGCTGAGGTTGTATCAGAAGGATTGTCTGTATTTAGCGGAATGTGGTGCAATTTTAGCCAGAAATGTAGTTTACGAAATTCCAGCGCTGAAGCGAATTGTGTCCAAATCAGAGCAGAGTTTGCAGGAATGTAAAAAGAAGGAAACTTCTTCAAGAAAGCAGGCTCAAGAATATCGAGACAAGTTTGTGAACAGTTGTACTCAATTGGGGATTCAACTTGCTAATTTTGATGCTAAAAATCCCAGCGATAAACCTCCAAGTGCGGGAGCAATTGGGAATCAATTAGTTTCTTTGATGAGTAAAGAATTACTTGAAATATTCCAAAAGATTGCAGAGAAAAGTAAAGGACTTCAAGATGGAGTTGCATTTTATAGACAATTCTTAAAGTCGACGATTAACTTACAAGGAGATCAAGAAAAGCTATGTCTTGGTCTTTTGAAGCTTGTAATTGGTATGTATTGTATAAGCTTTATTCAAAATACTTTAAAAATTGTTTTCTTGCATGCAAATAGAACAAGGGGTTTTTAATATTTGGATTACAATTTATTTAATCAATCAGAAAAGGGAAATGTGACAACATATGAATGGAAGTATGGAGAGGCACCTTTGAGAATTGAGCCTCCTATGGTAAATTATGAATTTGATGAGGAACCGACAGATGGTAATGATGGTGAACTGGATCTAGATTTGGATAGTGGTGCTATTGATTTTGGGGATTTGGGAGGTGGCGGAGATGATATTCAGTTGGAAACTGGTAAGCAATTATTATATTCATTCATGTGCATTTATAAGTGTTCTTGGTATGATAAGCATTTAATGGGAATTGCTTTGATGTAGGTGATATTGATTGGGGCGGAGTTGAGGATGCAGATACAAGTGCCGAACAGGCTATTGATTTTTCAGTAGATACTATTGAGTTAGAAACGTCCGGGATAACTTTGGAAGAGGATGGGGTGGAAGGAGGAGTTGCAAGGAATGAAGAAGCTCTTTCTGTGCTTGAGAATCCGGAAACTAGAAACTTTTTTATTGATATAGAAACGTCCGGGATTACTTTGGAAGAGGATGGGGTGGAAGGAGGAGTTGCAAGGAATGAAGAAGCTCTTTCTGTGCTTGAGAATCCGGAAACTAGAAACTTTTTTATTGATGAACTCCTTGAGGTAACTACTAACAAAATTTATTTCTTTCTAATACGTTTTTAGTATTTGCTATAGTTAGCTATTTAAAATGAATAATAATTGTAATTTAATGAATCTTCCAGCTCGAAGGATTTTTGAGTCAAAGAATAGAGGAAAAGAAGAATGAAAAAGCAGGCGAAATGCTGTTATCCTCACATGCAGATACCTTAAGTATTGATACTCTTGAAGTTTATTTGTCTTTGACAAATCAAGTTGCTCAACAATTCAATGAAAATAAAACAAAACAACTTTTACTGGTTCGGGAATCCAAAAGGTAGGTTGCGTTTGCAAACATTTGAGTATTGTTCGAAGAAGATGTGTATCGTATTTTAATACATAATTTAATTGATTTCGTTTTAGATACACTACTCGGATTGCGGATAATCTTCTTGCTAATATTAAACTTTCAAATAAATTAAATTATGCTGCTGATGAAGCCAGCAGAAAGTTTGAAACAATCCAAGCAGAAGTTGAAAGTGTAAAACCAAAAATTCAACTTTTGACAAAACAAAGCAGAGAACTGCAAAATGATTTGGCAAAGGAGATATCCTTAAAATATAACAATAGAACTGTATATATTACGGGTGGTATGTAAAATTCAAATATAATTTTTGTTAAAATTAATAAATTTTTGCATTTGGGACTGTATTTAGTTTAATATCGTTTTGAGATGATTATAATACATATATAATACAAAAATTCCATATGGGTAATTAAAAGTCATTTTCAGTGTCACATGTCGGTTAGATAAAAACATATTTCTAAAAATGCGTTAATATTTTTATAAAATATGTTAATAAAAAATCATGGCTCAGCCAGCAGAGTACGTAAAAGGGGTAAGTCTTGTTTAGATATTCCTCTATTGGTTCCATTGTATAATCATTATTTAAATGATTTGATTTCGAATTGGGGCACGACATGGGTCATAAGGTACACCCATTCATGCACTGGCACTGGCTGCAATAAGGAAGATAATTTCATCTCTATTTAACTTCAAAAACTGTATCATTTAGTAATTGGTTTTAATAACCTTTCAATAAGTGTACTCATATGAACTGTGTTAGTCATTCTATATTTAAACTCATATTATCAGATTTGGTAGGCAATTAACTAATGATGAAAGTGCAAACACAATGAGAATATTCACATATGCCGACGGGTTTTATTAATGCTTTTTATTATTTATTCCAACTAACTAGACATGTAAATGATATCTAATCAATGATGTATCAAACATTCTCAGTTAATTAAAATGATGGGTTGGAATTACTTCAATATTTCTTTTCAAACGCGTGTCCAGAAATCAAAATCTAGACAGGTATATGATTTTGCTAGCTTATAATTGGTTCTAAATTCACTAAATTACTTTTAATATTATTTTAAAACAATTAACGGATTTGATCCAGATATAAGTTAACCGAATTTCATTTCAAAGCAGGATATACACATACCTACCTACAATAATACTTCTTTAAATCATTTTAAAAGTTTTAATAGTTTTTACAAGGCGAAGCTCAAACTTAATTTGAGATGATCCGCTTTTTAATTTTGATAATTGCAATTTGGCTTGTGTGAAGTGTCAGTTGTTTGTCGGTTCAATTGAAGCTATATATGGAGGAAAGTTTAGTAATTTATCAGTAATTATAATATTATCGTCATGAATTAAGCGGTATTAGTTTATGAGTAACTTTAATTAGCCTCAATAAAGAAACTTCGTTAGTGTGGCAGTGGCAGTATCATCAGTAAACACCTGGACGAAAAGAGAAAGCATTAAAGTTTTTGCACTAGTAGTGAACTGTCATTTAACTTGTTAGCATGTTCTTTTTGAATCAGTCACGTTCTCTTACTTGTTCATTTCATTTCAGTCCAAATACTAGAAGAATGAGCCAAAGTTAAATACCTACGCATTCAAATTCATTTATTTTTAATAGGCTGGTCCTGCAGGTTTTAGGATTAATTAGGGAATTGCAATAAATCCAAAAAATGCTTACAAGAGGAGCAAGATTTGGGTTTTACCAAATGGTCCGAATCGGATGCTATCTTAAAGTTGTCCCTTATCGATGGAATAGCAAACAATCGATACTTGACCCACCATCCAAAGCAGGGCTATTTTTATTTCACACTCATGAAGTAATTGTTTATTGCTACTTGTTTGTTGGGGTAAGCAAATTCATGTTGGCGCAACAAAGTCGGAGACCATTTCCAATGCTGCCAAAGATCCTTTCACTAGCGTGGTCTTTTGCATTTACCATAACTTCCGTGGCCTTTTTCCAACTTCATATTCAACGGGAAAGTATCATGGTGTTTGCAAATCGGTTACTTCGTATAATACGTGACGATAATAAAGGTATTGGCATTACGTATTTATGCATATAATATTTTAGTTCATTATCAATCATATTATTTTACTACAATTTAAAAATTATTTTCGAGGAAAATTTTCTCCAAAACTGCAACGCGAAAAGCATCTTGAAGCGAAATCTGAGAGAACTCTTTCATGGTACATGTATACCGGACTTCTCCTTCTCGCCACAAATCCTGGGGTGCATACTCTCATAACAGCGGAAGCTCCGTGTACCCCACTCTATGTCAGCTCCTCATACTTCAAATGTCAAAACATTGGGGATAATATTGAGACGTACTTAGAAAAAGCCCCTTTCCTTGCGTTTGAGCTGTATACAATAAGCATGTTTCTATACATGTGCTCTTTCTTCTGGAGTTTCATATTCTTGGGCTTGGGGGGAATTGCGACAGAGCTACGCAAGCTCAGGTAAATATTTTGGTGTTGAAAATGATCTAAACATTAATTTTATAAATACTTTTAATTAATCATCTTTTGATAATTAATTTTAGAGCAAAGGATGGCTCATAGCTACCACAAAGTCGATTCCATTCTATTACAATATCGCCAGGCGGAGTTGATAGTGCTGGTTTTGAATGACACTTTCTGCTACTTTCTAATGGCATTCCCAGTCAGTCTGTTCTTCATCTTGTCAACTCTTCTGTACGGGACTATCAAACTATGGCATATTGATCCTCAGTCAAATCTAATGTTTCCTGTTTGTGGAGCTCGCTGTGCATTTGAAGCGGTTACTCCGCTTTCGGTTGCTGGACACGTGAATAAAGCAAGTGATTGGATTCTAAGCAAGTGGAAACAATCACGGCATCGAATTGTAAAGATACGGGGAAAGCATGAAATGAAGTACTTGATACGGGCTCATCGATCTTGCAAGTCGATAAGATGTACTTCTGGGTCTTTGTACACCTTTGAAAATTCCATTGTTCTCTGCAGCATCAATAATTGCTCTCAATTGACCTTGAATCTTTTGGTATCCTTCAAAAGAATAAAATAAGGCAAAGATAATTGGTATTAACTAACATTGTGTATAATTTCACGTGGAGAAAGCACTTGCTCAATTTTCAAAATGCTTTAATTGAAGTTAATTCATGGAAGTTGATTGTTGTTTGGGTGCTGCTGTTGTCAGCTTTAATTAATGATCAATTCAAAAATGTGAACAATAATGTAAATTTGAAAACATCACTTCCTTTAAAGATAGTTAGCCTTAATCTAAAGCACATGTGAGCATGCAAGTTTCCATTACATAGTTTATAGTTGGTTAATTATAATTTAATCATGTTAGTGGCTTACTTTACCTAGGTAGTTAGAAAACAAGTTCAATTGGTATTTGTTTTGTTTATGTGGAGAAAGCACCCATATTTCCTTCTTCAGTTGCAATTTACAATTTGATGTTGTTATAAAATAGTTTAACTGCCTTAATGATAAATGTTTGATGGACGAGTGGGCGACGATGACAATTTATTAAGGCAAGGTGCTATGTTTGAGTATACAATTCCAATCAATGAATGAATTTACTAGTTAATTTACTGTAACATATTTACATTTTACATTGTATAGAATAGGTAAGGTGAGTACATGTCATGGAAAACTTACGATTATGATGATTTGCTTTTACTGACAAAAACAACATAGAATATTGTAATTAATTAGGGGTTTTCCATGAATGTATGCATTGAAACGAATGTTAAATGTTATGATTCATTAGAAATTTTATTTGTTTGCATATGTAACAATTGTAAAGGTTTTTAAACCCCACTCTCGCAGGTTCAATACAATCGGTAAATTAATACTGATATGCTGTAATGATGTCGACATGCTGTCTTATCTCTAAAATATTAAACTAAGGCATTGCTACTGTTATTCATTGTTAGTATATACTATTATACTATCAAGATTAATTTAAATTACTTTGGTATATACATACATTGCTTGTTTCTTAATATTTTATGCTTACAAGTTTACGGCATAAAATTGTCGATTTGTCTCAACTTACCCCAATCAAGTTGTTTACTTACACAATATAACACAAAAAGAAGTGACTTTGGAGGATAAAAATGTCAGATTATACAACTAATAATAATACACTGGTGTAAATATTTTAAAACTTAATGCAAAAATAATTCTTAAACAATTATTGTAGTTAACAAAAGCTTGCAACTTTAGTTAAGAAAGTTATATTCGTTAAGTAGAGTTTTAAAGTATAAAATGTTTATAAATACGTACCCAGCTAGCTAACTCATCAATTAATTATATTGAATTACACTGTAGATCTATACATATCACAAATAATTTTTTCGATAGGAATTTGTCCAATTGTCCTCCTGAAAAACAAATTCTCAATGGTTGCGGGGCTTATGTTTTTCAAGAGAGGAAGTAGTAACAAAAGCCTGCCAAATCTCAATGGCTGTCCAGGATATGCCATGTTAATGTATTTGTTAAGGGTCAATTGAGCTTGGTCTTGTAATGCTTCGATTGTCTTTCCCTCTTTCAAATTCTTTTTTAATAAATCACCTCCTGAGCTTGATGAAGACTTGAATAGAATGATTGCTCTTAAGCAAGCAAACTCTGTTTGATCTACATTCATCTCACGAAACTTTTCTATTGTTTCTTGAAGAGATTTGATTTCTTGAAGAATTTCTTCTTGTTTTTTGGTTTTGTCTTCTTCCGATTTTTTGTCATGAGATGGACACTCAAAGTAGTTGGCCAACAGCTTTGGGCCCATTTCTAATGGAAGATTATATTGAGCAGCTCCCAAAACAAAGAATTCTCTCCAGCTCTCCTCGAGAAGAAGGAGTTGATCCCGCATAGGTAACGATATAAAAGCTGGTACTGTTTTTGCCCATTTAACATTCATAAAAAGTAGCCGAGCAGCCGTTTCACAGAGCGTTTCTGTTCCAAACATCATTAAAGGGAACATTGGATTAAAGCCAAAATTAGGTCCTGCACCGCCAGTTCCACTGCCACTACCGTAATTTAAGGATTGTTGTAAATTGGCTGCAGCCGCTGCCGCTGCGGCAACTGTTGCTTGGTCAACTCCAAGATTTGAATTGTTATTTTGAGCTTGTTGCTGATGATAAAGCTGCAACATTTCTGGCCAACCGTACTAAAAATCGAAAAAATAGATTAATATAGATTACTCATGTAGTCATTCATTTACGTAATGTTCACGTATTTAGACAGATAATAAATACTATTAAATCTGATTATGTGTCAACTGCAGGAAGGCAATACCTTTAAAGATGGCATTCCGAAAAGAGGCAGTCCCAATTGTGGCCTTAACAAAGCCAGCTTCTCAAAAGATGAAGGATGATCCCCGAACCCATTACTGCTTGCTCCACTCCTTTGTCCAAACAAACCAATGTTATTGAGTGGAGGTGAGGGGACACCATTATTGCTATTGCCGCTACTATTCCTTGCATTGTTATTCATAACCAAATCTAAAGCTGGAGCAAAAGCCATAACTGCTCCGGACCCAAGTGAGAATTCCTTTCTATTTAGTCCAGATTCACTCCCGAGAATCTCATTTGTTGATGAAGGCGAACTTCTTGAACGCTTAGAAGGTGAAGCATCTTCATTCGGTGTGATACTTGAGTGTTTGTTGCTTCTATCTGTGACACTCTGCACACTACTAAGTGAAGTGGTGGATCCAACCGGTGAAACGTTTCCGCTAGGAATAGGAGACGCTGAGTTATGCGGAAGGGAACATGGGGATGACACGGGGCTACTTGTGATTACTGGGAATGTGGAATTTGCATGATTAAGAAGATGATTATGATGAGGATGAAGTGATGCTGGAGGAAATAGAAAGTGTGAGGGTAAGGATGAGGTGTGATGATGATGCCGATGCATACTGGTATTGTGGAGGAAGTCAGCTGCAGCCAAATCAGTCACCGGATGGCCTACCATTGAGACAGAAGTTGAAATGAGATTGTTTATTGAGTACGGAGAAATTCGGGAAGCGGCTACGGTTGTTGCCGGATTCGGAAGTGATGAAGAGGGTGAAATCGGACTCGAACTACTTGATGGCTCTAAAAGAGAATTATTGCCGTTCCCGTTATTGCTTCCGGAGGATGATGAAGGGGATGAGGTTATGTTTGCGGGTTGTGTGAGTGGGGGAAGTCCTTCTTTAAAGTAGAGGGACATTTGACGACGAAGTGTCGAGTTTCTTGGCCCACGCTCGTGTTGAACGGCTGACAAAGGGAATTCATTTAAACATTTTGTGCTATTTTCAGATCTGCATGTTTTTCATATTGTATTGCCTTTTTTGCTATACAATGCTACAACATTCCAAAATTAAACTTTTAATAGAAATTACCATCTTTGTTCATTCCAACAGACAAACATTTCTTTAATCTGCAAGCTCTGCATTGATTCCTATGGGTTTTATCCACCGGGCAGGTACCCTCACTCTTGGCTCTACATACATACTGTCGGTTTCGTCTTATCGAACGCTGCGGGGGGTAAAACACAAAAATATTACTTAAAATTAGAAAAATATGATAACTTGCATAAAAAGAAAATGCTTTAAATGATTAGCGACAAAAACAAGGAAGCTTTGCTGTAGGTAAGCACTAAAAGCAAAAGNGGGGTAAAACACAAAAATATTACTTAAAATTAGAAAAATATGATAACTTGCATAAAAAGAAAATGCTTTAAATGATTAGCGACAAAAACAAGGAAGCTTTGCTGTAGGTAAGCACTAAAAGCAAAAGTAAATTCACCATTCAGATTGAATCTAAATCAAAACTAGGTATTTGTGCCTTTTGTTTTTCCTTTAGAATGAAATTATCCATGTGGACATTTTTATGACTTTTTCTTTGTCGGAAGCTCTCTCTTTCGATACAATTTTGCATTATTTTAGTGATTTATACTTTAAAGGAAGTCATCAGCAATTAGGCTTGTTCTTTCATGAATGAGCAAACATTTTTTGGAAAGGTAAAGTCAAAAACAACAACGAATGAAAGATGTTGAGGTGTGATAAAGAAAAAAGTCTTTTGACAGAATATCAAAATTTTCCCTTATGCCTTGTTTTTACACATAGACCGCGAAAGATAAGAAAGCTTTATCTAGTTAAGAGATAGCAATGTTAAAAATAAAGAGAAAAATTGTAACTTTTCTTACTTTGAAGAAACCCGCACATCCATCACAAGCAAAGATCCCATAATGTTTTCCAGAAGAATGATCTTGACAAACCTTGCACGGAATATCGTATAGGATTCGACCTACAAAGATGGAAAAATAAAATCAATTTTTAAAATATTTTTTATGTTTTTTTGGCAAAATATGAGTCAACTTGTTGAAATTAAAATACATTTACACTGTATAGAATTGAAGACAATGATCGTTTGTAATTTACCGCAATGACTGGTTAAGGACTTTTGCTTTCTAATAGATTGATTAAGTATATATTATCCATTTATTCCCACAATAATAAAAAATTGAGATGAAAATACAGGGATGCACCATCATGAGCCAACTTCCGGTTTCTTTGTTTCCCTGCTCATCTCTCTGCTCAACTGACTACATGTACTTTTCACCCGTACACTCTCAATTACATCACCCCTCTTTTCTAATCGTTTCTCATTTATCTAGAAAAATAGAGCTCCCGTATTCAATTCGCACTCACCCCAGTGAGTTTATACACATTGGCAAGTACTTATATTATATGAACCTCTTCAGGTGTGCTTCCCCCACCGTTTTGTAAATAATACCTATATAATCATAAAATATTCAAAATAATTCGTTTCTTTTTACTTCAACTGTTATTGCCAAATATGAACTAAAGGAGCCAATTTTTAAAAAAAAATATGCTTTAAACCTGTTCGGGTATCATCATGTCATGTCAGTCATGTCACATGCACGAAGAATCAAGTATAAATAAATAATCCGGCTCATCATATCATCATTGCAGTGCAGTGAAAATGTCAATTTATAATTACATATTACTTTGTTTTCCCAGGAAGTGCAAGGTGAACACGTAAAAAAACCTTTTTCTCATGCTTGTGCATCATTTGAATTTAATGGGTTTTTTTAAAAAGAATAATGCTTACAGGCCTTGTATTTAAATTTATGGCAATCCCTTAGTTTTCTATTCGACTTTTGTTTACATGGTTGTAGAACAAACAAAAAATGACGCAGATACTTAGAACAGAAAAATATTTAAACAACGTGATTTTTACCAAAATTCAAAAATTTGGTTTAAGTTGGCTTTGTCGTGAGAGTTTTTATACGCTAACGAGCAGTACCAAAAATTGTTTGGGTTACGAGGATTCGCCATATTAAAATCAATCATTTCTGATGGGATTTCTCTTGAATTATTTGTAAAGTTTCAATAACTGTTTCATAAGCGTTATTAATCAGTTGTCATACAGGTCTTTCTAAATTATAGTCTTTTATAACGATTTCTTAAAATCTAAACGCTTCAAGTGACTGATTAGTATTAATTACAAAATGTTTAATTTTTATACTTACTCGAGCTTTGGGGTTGATGATTCATTTTGTTAATTTCCACTCCCAAACGAAGGTCCATTATCATTGCCACAAAATATTTTATATCAAAACTAGTTTCACTTTTTTACTAAAATCTTTTTGATGTCTTTTAAACAACTTTTGATATTAGCCAAATTATAGTTATAGAACAGAACTAGATATTTTTTGTTCAGTGTAAAAATCCACCAATAGTAAAGTAATATTGTATTTTTTGTATTTCCAAATATTTTCTCAAAAGCACTATTAAAACGACAAAAAAGTTTTTATTTCTTGAAATGTTTGTGTCTCACATTAACCCAATTTAAGTTACTGCTTTCACATTACAATGTTCAGATTAAACTTTTCACATTAAATACTATAAAGCTGTCGCCTCGCCACCAGGTTACTGCATTAATCATGAATAAAGTTTGGAGTTCATAGAGAGACTGACTAAATTGATAATCTGGCAGTTGATTTTTGACGAAAAGGGTGCCATTTGTGTTTCCCCGTCTATATCGAATATGTCACTCATTGAGCAAACAATCAAGTAGTCACTTCATCATCAACCCAATATAGAATACTAATACTAATGGGATTCAACTCTCCAGGGTTTATGGGTCATTCGGCGGAATCCTTTCCCTACCCATACTGTTTATGAATTGTCCTTAACTTACTCAATCCCTGTTCTGTCCTTACACCTCAGGTTCAGTTAACGCTAATCACTTTCTTCTTCAGTCAAGAGCAGCAAAGTTGCGACTGCAGATCGGTATATGCATGGATAGAAGCTGCGGAAAGGTTTACTTTGTTCAAAAAATGAACCAAGGGATTATATCAATCGACATCGTTATCAACTTGATCATAATCGGTTTCATCTATATCTTCTCATTTAAAAATAGTTGTTTAATAATATACAGTAGGTGCATCATCATTTATGTGAAGGGCCACTGTGCAAATATACGCTACTCTGCAGGCTCGATACATTTGGCTTATCCGGTTTGTGTTAATTTCGTTACCAGTTATCATTACAAGGGGTTGCTACTGTGTTGCATAGAACGCAGATATTTATGTATCATCCCCTAAAAACTTAATATACAATCAATACACGTTTTTTCGGAGGGTTGTTTGACCTGCAACCAAATGTATCCAGCTATGGGGACCCTTCCTTTCTCATTTCCAGTATTGCACACATCCTCATCATGACAATGATCTCGGTGAAAGATAAAATACACGCAAGTAGAGTTTAAATGCGTGTACTTCCCCGCAATTTTAAATGGTCGGATGAGCAATGAGCATATTGCTGGATGGTAAAAAGAATTGCATAAATAATACATGGACATTATTATTTTGACATCTTAGGTCCCCTCTTTGTTATTGAGTTTTTGCTTTTTTTGGTCCTTTTAGGTTTTGTTCCTGCTGCGCTCATCATCACACAAATGGATTAGATTACACCCCATTATCATTTACTACAATGAAAAGGGAGAAAGCCAGAGACTTCGACTGCAT
>JAANSO010002491.1:0-13352 GCA_036507315.1 Lepidocyrtus fimetarius
AATTAACTACAAAAAGACTACATTTTAACTTGGTTATTTTCCATTAAATGCACTTCATTTTACGTTAACAATTTAGTTTTACAATGAATAGAAATAGGAATAATATACCACGAAAGTAATAAGTATTTAGAAGGAGACTAATGCAGCAGCTGCTGCTCACATGATGAACACGTTGATGGGAATGACCTCAGAACAGCTTCCTCCTTAGCTTGATGCTTGAAACACCGTGGTTCCTTGTCTGCTCTGCTTTGGTTCCCACCTTGCCACCTAAGCGCCCGATAAAGCATAGAAAGAAAGACAGACCAACAGAAAGACTTTTGGGGCAAAACGTACCAGTGCTCTCAGTTACGAACAACAATAGTGCTCCCTTGAAGTCTGATAATATACATCGATGATAATATGTTAATGAATAATGAATATCAACCTTCCTGATGTGATAAAATAATATATCAAAATATTTAAGTCTCAGCTATTAATGAGGATTTGAATGTAGAACTTGTATTGTTTTGCAATTTCATAGTTGCAATTAAGGAGCCTCTCTGGCAAGTTGTAACAAGCAAGCACAGTTGCTACTAAAATACCGATTTAAATTTTACCTAGACTTTCAACACCTCGTATTTTCTCGAAGCAGGGTCCACAACTAGTTCTGGACCCATATAAAGAAAAATATGCAATAATTAATTATATGTTTTTGAACTTGCAGAGTATTTTCTACTGGAAATCAAAAAAGAGTTTGACCAATCAAGGAAAACCAACAGCTTGTGTGTTATCACAGACGAGAAAATGGCGACTGGAACAATATGTGCAATGTCCAAGATGATTATCAGAGCTAGTTTGCAAATTTACATAATCTTTTCACTAATTATCGCCGCTGGAAGTGAGAGTGGTCATTCTCCATGGTATTTGGCAGGAAGAGGTGAAGCTGATGGTTACCACCGCGCATCTATTGCTGAGGCACACAGAGGTAAGTCCACAGTTTACAGGCGGTCTAAATTCTTTATAACGGGAATTGCTACTAGGAAACTTTAATTGCCAATAAAAGGAACTTTATGAAAGAAAATCTCAATTTTAGCAATGTTCGTAGCTCATACAGTCTATATTTTTAATAAATTACTCTCATTACCAAAAGTACTAAACTATCAAATAAGCAATATTAACATTCATTGAGAAGCCATATTCTGGCCCAGTTTTTAAAGGGCAAAGTAGAATATTTTATTCAAGCTTCTGGATGAATGCAACAACTTTCACTTTTATGAAAAGGTTGAAAGTACAATGAAAGGCGTAGAGCATACTTTGGCGATGAAAAATTTTCCGCTTTATCAACTGTCTCTACAGCTTACAGCTTTCCACACGAACTACACAAACCCAACTAAAACTAACAAGATTATAACTTCAAATACTATTTCTACTCTTTATTCATATGAGATTCTCTTTTGTGAAAACTTTTGAAATAAAAACTAGTTTGTTGGCATTTGTATACTTTGTATTCTTTAATTACTGAATATTTTGGGCAAACTAAAAAACTTTCGTTTTTGTCCACATTTCCCTTTTCCTAATCTTTGTCGTAAGATCTCTCAATTCCCTACCCAACCAAGATAATACATACATATGCACCAAAGTCATTTTATTCCATAAATACTAATGCCAGTTGAATTCAAAAGTTAGCGAGAGGGATCATGCCAGGCAGACTTTACAGCTGGTAGATAATCTTTAGTGTAGAATTTTTTATCCTTCCACCTATTTGTCTATGCCATTTTCACAAAGAACAAAACAAAAAAGGAGGGGAAGGCTACGAGGCGACAGAAAAGATTGTCAGTTTGGCTTACTTGTATTATTACTATTGTACAGAATAAACCGTGATCATGATAATAATGATTATTACATAATTCTTAATTCTTTGCCGTTGATGATGTTCTATGTAGGTCACAAAGATATGGCGGTGGCGTTTTAACCTATATTTGGCTTCGTGAATTTTTTATAACACCAAATTTTACAGGCGGGACAAAAGGAAATAATTCCTTTGTTATTTGTATTTTCCTTATGATTATTATGTAATCTCCAACAGCATCAAAATTTGTATGCCTATAGTAGATTCGTTACGATGTTGTTTCCAGCGTTAGTACCTGGCTGTCATATAAGAACAATGTCAGTTTTTATTTGTAAGACTTGTGTAGTTTTCTTTTGAGTGATGATTTTTAGCAACTGCAAAGACATTAAAGCATCCCAACGTCTACACAATCAAAGTTAGCAAATTAATAATTTGAGTCGCGCTAATCTTGTCTCAGAAGATACGTTTAAACATGTCAACAAGGTCGTCAAACTTGCATCTCTTGTAACAATACAAAATTTCTCAATTGTACGATGGTTCGAAAAACTATTTCCTTAAACTTAAACCCACGACTTTAAAGAGTATGTGCATACTATTTTGTACTTGCATTTTGATACTTTCCCATTGTTACAAAGTAGAAAGTCTTTACTTTTCCGTTTGTCTCAGCAGGCAGAAGCACTAAAAATCCAGCCAAGTTTTCATTTCAGAATAGATATTGGGTTTCTAAATTTCAATCGGTTTCATGAAGCTCAATTCTTTTTTCATATCTTTATTATCAGAATTTTTGTTCTACTTACAATTTTCCTAAAAAAGGAATCCAACCCCAAAACGGACAGATGCAAGGTCTGTTTCCAAAGTCGTCAAAAAGATGGCAAAAACAGTATTAGCAAAGTGATGCGTAAGCACAATGTCATGCCAATGCCAACTACCTGCTTCTTACTTAATAAAGGAAACGACCAGCTTCAAAATGTTATATTAAAAATTGGATGTGGCAAAAAGAAAGAAGTAGCATCAAACCGATTTCTTACTTTTTCAAACCAACAGATTGCCTATTTCATAAAAGCAGTTTTTTCTTCCAGTACACACAAAGAATATTTTGCATTCTCACTTTTCAATTTATTTTTTGCCAAAGCATATGCATATATTACAAAACGACCTTCCATAAAATGTTTTTATAAGATTTAAAAGCGAAAGGACAAGGAAAGTGTGTTCCCATCCTTTTTCCATTATAAATGACGACAGTTTGTTCCAAACGCCATATAACCTCCTTTGTCATCTTCATGTCACATTACTGCCAGACATTTATGAACTTCTAGTACTGCCCATTTATAACATTTCTACAACTGCTTGAAAGTGTAGTTCCAATCCATTCTCATATCACTCCCAAACACAAGCTTTTACACTGCCTAAGCACTTATTCATATTGTATGTATGTCAGCAGTCCTTCATTTTTTATATTTCATTCATGTACCATAACTCATCATCATCGCAGAGAGCGCAAAACACTAGAACAAATGGACCGATTTTTCTCATTCTTAGTTGGTATATTCTTTTTTTCTCTTTTTTCACTTTTTCTTAATATTTTGTTATAGAATTCTGCCTTCCTGGCTTTTACCATCCTTTTTATTCTTTTATTATTTTGCGTATTATTATATATCCACCGGAATTTGCAACTCATTCATCTCCCTGCGTGCTGACACATTTTATGGGAGTTTCTGAAAAATATGACTATTTAACCAACTAATATTGCTTTATGCTATTCACGGCGGAGTTTTTACGTATGAAATGAATTGTAGTTCAGAGCTTACCCTTCATTGTTTAAAAAGCTTTGTAGAATAATAAAATTGCACACTGGCTCCGTCATATAAACAATCATTGCCACCCTGCTTCTACCGCAAACCTATTTTTAGACGTGTTTAATTTGTAATAATGGCTTCCAACAAAATGGCAAAGGTATTTTTTATTAAATATTCCAAATATACTTTGTGACAGCTATAATATAAGAGAGTATTAATGACCGTAATAACAAAAAACATAGATTACCGAAGAAAAACTATCTCGGATTTTTTCAGTTTCTCTTTATTTTTACATAATCATTACTACCCAACAACTCAACACTACGCGGTCTTGCAAGGCCCGCCGACTACTTTGCTTTATTCTGCAAACAGTTATAATAACCATTCATAACAGTAATTTCAGTACATTTTACAAAATATTTTTATAAGAATCTTTATGACTTCATACTTGCACCGGTGAACGAATCTAATCTATTTTATAATATTATTTATTTTCTATTAGTCATTCCTCTCTTTCACTAGTGTTAAATAACTTTTATGCGAAAATTATTGCAAGATACACGCAAACCTTTAAGATCGATAATTTAGATTTGAAGCAAAATTTATTTACTATAGGTATGTATATTATATTCGTACCTAATAGATTATGCGTAATAATAAAATGCATAAAATGGCTTTTAGGATTTTAGTAAAATATCTAGTATTTACATTTACTCGTTATTGGTATCGGTTCCATTTAAAAATGGTTTCCCTATCGTTTGAAAATTAAATTTGAAAGTGAAATGACATTTCAGAAATGAATTGGTGATGCTTGGACGCCTTTTCAATTAATTTTAGTGCAATTGGGTGAGTTCTTTTGCAAATGTCGGTAGACTGAAAAAGTTCTGTGGAGTGCAAATCTGTTCTAGAAGAGTAAAGTTTGTATCTTAACTTCTGATTTGTTGTATCTACAAAAATATATTTGACTGAGCATATTTCTGTTAATAAGTAGTAAAGCAAAGGGGAAAAAATCCGACTTTCTTCTCTTCTACATCATGCGACATGGTTACAATTCGCTTGGGATTTTAGTTACTTTAGGTCCTGCAGCTCTATCCTACCCAACTATAATATTAGTATGGTCACGCAGTAGCACAGAATAGCTCATAATAACAATTATGATCATCACCGTATTATGCCCAGAACTCTAACAAAATGAGCTTTAGCAAAAAAAATTGCAAGTTATTATGGTTGGTGAGTAAAATACTAGCAAAAAAGGGTACGCTTCGGCTATTTTACTACCCATAGTCACTAACACTGATTCCTCTGGGGTGCTATAATACTGTGAGACTCATCATCATCCTTTTGCCATTTACAGTGTACCACATGCTCTCTTTCACAGTCTATCTGAAAGTTGCGTAAAAGTTGCTTTTCTCACCAGCTTTCTCCTTATTCTTGGAGCCCAGCTGTTTTGAGAGAAAGTCTGCAATGGCTAATGACAAGGAACAAGAGTAAAAGAGCGAAATTCCCTTTACAAAAATATAGAACAGCATAAAGTTGTTATTTGTGTTTGTGATGAAAATCGTTTATAACTAAATGAAGTAAGCCTGTCATTAGAAAGATGCTAATAATATATCATGAACTTAAGAATGATAATCTTTCTCGCACGCTATAAGTTACTAGTTTGTTTGTATGTACTGTTCTACAGCTTTCTTTTACCAGGCATTGCAGTGGAACGTTAATCTCTAACTTACTAAAAATCCTCTAAAGCATCAGCATCATGCATTATTCAACTTTTAACATTTTTAAACAGCTGCTTGGCAATCATTATTAGTAGTTCCAAATAATATTATGCTACACATACAAAGGTTTCAAGTTGTTTGAAGGCATTTTGTTTTTCTACTAAATAAATTTAACTACATCGTTTATTAACTAAAAAACTATATGCATGCACTAAAAGTCTTGTGGGAAAGTTCTAAAAACTAACGTACTAATTAGTCAACGTATAATTATAACTACTTTTGTACAACATTTTTACCAATTAATGTAAAGAATAAATACGTAATACTTTTATGAAGTTCAATTATAGAGCATAACATAATTAAACATAACTTTAACAACTAAAACAAATGAAGGTAAGGTATTTTATGACTGATTGACTAATTATACTGATTCCGAATTCCTCAAAAAATGAAAAACTCTTAACTGGGCCTACACAATTTTTCTTAAATATGGCATAACAAATAATGTAAAAAAATAATGCTAAAACAAAAGTATTTGGCAAACCTTTTTCATTCTTTAAAAAATTAAATATTTGCCAAAAATGCAAGACAAATTTTGCAGATGGTATTCATGCTATAAATCTTGAAACCAGCAAACACTTATTTAAAAGTTGAAGGAGATGGAGTTATCGTATACGTACAGTTAACGCTTTTTCAGACCCATTTTTAAACTTTATGATCGAAATCTTTAGTTTGTAAAACCAAAAAATGGATCACATTTCTCTTTGAAGTTGTCACATTTCCTCTTAATACATTCATTACTTCGCTATTTTGTGGTTTATCTATAAACACCATTCGCTTTCACGATCAAATGTCATGTCCATTTATATGAAATGCTTTTAAGTTAATAGAAACAAAATGGACAAAAGTTTCAAGGTCCAGAGAAGCATTAAATTATACCGTTTTAGAGTGATTTCAAATATAGCGTTATAAGAAAAGTGCATTCCAATGTACATCAGTCCTGCAACTTCACCTACAACAACACATCAGACAAACACTTCACAGTAATAGGAAATTTATTGAAATAGAATGCACACTACTCAACCCGCATGCAAGTTGAGTGCACTTTCCCTTTTCTTTCGTTATTTGTAAAATGCACTCAAACTTGACGATATAAAGCATATCACCATATCACGATTTCCATTTCTCTTTACACACTTTAACAGCATATCTCAAATAAAATGAAGTGGAAAGCAACGGAATGGGAAAAGTGAGTAATAGTAGAGAAAAACTTCAGAATAAATGTTTATGTGGTAACGTATGGTTAGTGCGTGTCTTTAGAGAATAAAGTGTCCATCCATCAACCACACTGGCTTTTGCCACTGACATGGCTGTCAACTGTTGTTTTTGTTTTCATCTGGTTTTATGTACTTTACTCGTAAAATAACGTACTTGAGAAATGTAATTTACTTTCACGTTATAAATACACATTTACAAAGTACAAAGTATGCATTACATAGACTCTCATTTTTACTCTAGAGAGAAAACAAAATTATATGAAGTAATAATGCTTGTACAACGTCACAATAAATGTAGAAGGATGTACAAGAAATTCGTGTCTTTTATGTAACAATGTGTGTAAAATTGGGACTGATGTAGAATTATTGCACATTTGAAAGAAATCGTTTATTACATGAAAATTACTTTTACAATACTTTAGACCCACGTCAACTCTTTCAACCAATGTTTAACCACTACTACAAGCAGTCGTTAGGTGATGTTTAAATATGCAGTAGAGTATCAATCATGTACACTGGTGTTGTTCCCTAGTAAAGTGAATTTCATCAATGAAAATTTAAGCCAATCATGCCATACATATAATAAAACATTATACATTCAAGGGTGACATATTTAAAAGCAAAATGATTAAAGTTGCACATATTCAAGAAACTTTTGCACTAGAAAATGAATTAATACATAAATTTGGTATGTTTCAGGAGGAGACGGATGTCATTTTCCAACTCACTGGGAGGGTAATTGGTTCCAGTCCGGAGTCCATCAGACAATTACTATTTCAAAATCTACAATCAGTACAAAAGGACGATGTGTGGAAGCAGACGGAGAAAAATATCTTGTCTATAATGAGTAAGTTTCAAAAAGCTAATTATCAAAGGAAAATATGAAGTAAAAAGTAAAAACACTGAAAATGTTTCTTTCGGTCTTAAATCTTATTCAAGATAATGATGATCCTTTTATCTCATTTCAATTTAAATAAAAGTGCACATTAAATTAACCCACTCTCATTATTTTGATGAGTCACAGATGCTCGAATGGGAAATTCCGTATTTACTGGGAAATGGTATTTACCAGTATTACCATATATGACTGAATTATATTCCAGTATGCAATGCAACATCGTTTTTTCCTTTTTTGAGATTGCAACTTTAAAAATAGTCCTGTACTCATAGTGTGTGTACATTACAAACACAAAGTAATCTCCTTAATCTACTAAAAAATAAGTTTTCCTACGTAATATAAGAATTTGCATAACGGGTCAGGTGAACCTCATTCCCATGACCGTAAATGGCTACCAAGGGAAATCTTGATAAAAATTATCCTTTCTATTTTACCTAATTGAAATAACCTTGGAAAGAAAGTAATGGGTATTTGGCCATTCACCATATTCAAAGACGGAAATTTTTCATTGAGAATATAATAGGAATGGCTTTGACTTTACTGAAAAAGAAGTAGTAGAAAAAATAAGGAAAGAACAAAAGAAATTCACCATCACCCGACCCGAGAATCTTAGTTTTTCCTACTAAAACTACCACCAACTCAACTATAAATGCACACATTTCTTCAAAAGCTTTCTCTTTAACTAACAAACAAGGAAAAGTATAGTTTTTATGTAGAATAAGCAAATTGATGCATCTACATTCTCGTTACATTATTATTATTAATAGAAAGAAATATAGTTGCAAGGTTAAAGGTCTCTATTATTGTGTTACGCCATTCCACTCATATTTTTATATTGCTGTTAGTTCACTTCCTTTTTGCCTTCATTTTTAATCCCCTAGTGTGACTCTAATTGAAATTCAAACGCTCGTTGCCATCCTATTCTTCCCATTTTACTTTTTTACTAAAGAACAAAATGGATCGTTGTGCAGCAGCACTAGGATTATAATATTGGTGATTACGGTGGGATGGGAATGGTTAGCATCGATGATGATGTCGGGTTTCGATAGGGGAACAAAAGAATCACTGAATTTAAGCTTTCTTTCCCTTGGCTAAGGCAAACTCATTTCTTAATGCCATCACATATATCTTTTTGTAATTCTCCGTACAATCATTTTCTAACCATTTGTACCGTAAAGAGAAAAGTATCAAGCTTCAATCAGCTCCTTTTTCATCATCATTCTTTCTCCTGGTTTTTCTCACTGACATTTTATACGGGACTTGGTTGAAATAGAAACGGCAAATTAAGTAGAAAGTTTTCCTTTGCGTGAAAGCTGTAGATCAAGATGGAAATTGAGCACCTTTGTAGATATTTCTTTTTATAGCGTCTTTCGTTGAATTATGGATAAGTCTGTTGCATACCTTTCCTATGCTAATTAAGAGACGGATAAATCAACTTTTGGAGCTTAAAAGTTGCGAGTTAAATAAAAGGAAACAGCCAAAAAAGCATTTAAATTTTTAATTACAGATTACACAATCTGATGAAAAACAGTTGGAATTAAAAGCAGTAGTATCTGGTCTGCAAACTTTTCCATTTTAGTTAGGAATTATTATTTTTATGAAGTAGATTTTTAGATTTAAATTAGTTCGTTTTACTTTAAATGTGCTTTTTAGAGTCCATTGATTTATGAGTTTATGAAGCAAATCTTATAAACTTAAATTGAAAACACTATTACTGTAAGATTACTTTTTTTAGCCAGTTAATTATTATCTTACATTTTGTAAGCATTCACATAAGTAAATAAGAAAATTTTGATTGTCCACTACATTCGCCTATGAACCCTATTCAAAGCTTCTCTGAAAACTCGTTGGCTTTTTTGATAATTAGAAGAGTAGATTTTTAGTCCGTAGCTAATCAAGAAATAGAAAGACATTTTAGAGTTTACACATACCTAATTTAATTTTGTTCTTCTGTTTTCTCAATTAACTTGTAGTATTAATTCGTAGTAATAATTACGGTTCATACATCCTGTAGGTAATTTCCTTCTTTGGTATATAGATTTTTCCATTTAAAGTTGAACAATTTTCGATGAAAGTTCACGGCAATCATTACAAGAAATCATACATTAATTTGATGCATAAAATCTAAGAGGAATGACATGCATGCCAAATTACTTTGTGTTGTAGACAAAAAGAACGCATTTGAGAATGCGAATACAAATAGAGATAGAGAGGAAACCAACCAGGAAAAGTACATGATTTGTAATTGTAGTTGGCAGTGAGAACAAAATGAGATGCAATCATCCTGACTTTACACTTGTACATCACATTTTTCCTAGGCTTAATTAGTCTTGCATGTTTTTCTCAAGCTGTCAAAATGAACGAGCCATTTTGTGGCTTGTAAATTATCATTTTGTCAAAGACTGAACGAATGAGTGAGCGAATTAGGAAGTAAATGAAAGAGTGAAATGAAGCGTGCAACACCAACTATGAATTCTTTCCTTTGTTGCCACTACTCCTTATTCACTATCGCACTGTATTTATTTTGCCTAGCGCATCGTGCGCCGTAATTACTACCGCCGTAATATTAAGAGTGGAAATGCATGAACTTGCCTGCTCCTCTGAACTTCCTTTTTATAAAACACGTTTGGGAGAAAGGAGGAAGTAAGGGAAGTGTGCACAGATCCATTAGTTTAATGGTATTGCTTTTACAACTATTACAATAGCCATAATTTCTTCTTTTGAGCACTTTAAATTAAATTCTTGTTCAACTTTCTTCATGCACTCATATTTGTTACACAATAACTTTTTTTACGAATCTAGTACAGTACTCATTATAAAAATAATGCAATCTTGATAAATTGTTCTCATTAACTTTCTTTGGTATTTTTAAATGAGTGAATCCAATAAAGAAAAACCAGCAAACGTATTCAAAAACTGATCATTTAATTACAAACTACATCATTGTCAAGCAATTTTTCACTTATTGATTTGAAATTCAAGAATTTAAAAAATGATATATTCAAAATGTACGCCACGAATCTCTAGAAAAATTTTACTTAACAAGTTTTAATAATGATGTTTGAAAGGTTCTCTTATCATTGCTTTTTTAATCACGACTAGATAATTCCGATAAGATGTAATCTTCTGTATTTTCATCCGAGGATTCTAACTAATTCTCATTCAGGTTGCATTTTAACTTTTATAGGGTAGTCCTGCGGTGTTTTATGTGGGCCTTGCTGAGGTCTACTATATTACATAAAAACCACATCTCCGAAGAATGATGAAAGTTGAAGACTACTACTTCAATCTTTGCCTAATGTTAGTGTTTTTTTCCATGTTGCAACTACCCTACCCCAGCTGCCCTAATATCCGCTAATAGTAATGCTGATGAACACTATGAACAACGAAGATTGCATTTTGTGATTCCTTGTTACCACAAAGAGTTCCACCATGAAAGAGAAACTCCCCTATTCCCATTTGATTGTGAATTATGTGCTAATTTGATTTTCTATGTTTTTGGGGGCGCGGTGCACACAAACTAACGATATTATTATAGTGGAAATATATGGTTAGTAAATGATACATTTTATGCATTTTCTTTCCATTGCATAGTACATTACGCTATCACAATTACTGCTTACTAACTGCTAGCTTTCCAATCCAATTACAAAGTTGCGTTTGGGCAATACAGTTTAAGTACTCATACGACTTATTGCACGAAACACAATTTTTCTTGCGGTGTATTATTGCATGCATATAAGCAATATAGTTTCTCTAAATCCAACCAACTTATATTTATGCTGGAAAAGATTGTTTTTATGAAGGTTTCCAACTGATTATATTTTTATTCTGTGTGTTCCTGTTTAAATAGGGAAGAGTAAATGAAGCAAATTCATTGTCTTTTGTCTTACTCCCCTAAAATCAAGGAAAAAACAAGACAAATGTTTGCATTAGTAAAACAAGTATTACGCATAAACTGACGTGTTAAATTTGGTGTTAGTAATAAGTAAAAATAGCAACTGACAAGTTAGATAGTCATGTTAAGTAGTTTTCACTCTAAAAATCAAGGAAAAAAACAAGACAAGTGTTTGCATTAGTAAAACAAGTATTACGCATAAACTGACGTGTTAAATTTGGTGTTAGTAATAAGTAAAAATAGCAACTGACAAGTTAGATAGTCATGTTAAGTAGTTTTCACTCTATATGCTTTTCAAAAGAAGATTGGACGAAGAAGATGAAGAAAATGATTAATGGAATACAAGGGGAAATAATTTTGTGGCTGTTCATTCTTTTTTACCATGGGGTTGTTTTGATTTAATGGTTTTACAGAAGAGATGACTGCTACCGTTGCGTCGTGTTTCATGAGAAACATTATAATGTCCTCCAGTACAAAGAAAGTAAGAGTATTCATAAACATTACAGTTCTAGTCATTCTGATGCTTTTTTAATTAATCATAATTTTTTTCGGGTTTTTGTAGCTTTTTGTCTTCCTGAACGAAGACCTGTACGCAGTGTTTGCTCTACTATAAGCGGAGATGCAAATTTGTTTGCAATTTTTCGGTTAAATGCAAAAGCGATTGAATGTCCGTTTCGCGCACCGTTACAATTTACGTATAACCGAGGCCATGGTGAGTGTCGTTATCCTGTCTCATCCGTTGACTCGTGTACTCATGCATCTCGACTTCTCTTGAATTATCAAGCTTGTCCAGACGTTCCCGGGACCGAAAGTACGGGTGAGTATCTGAAGAAGCTGTATCTTTTTCTAAATTTCCCTTTCTATCCACCATTCCGAATCTGGTTAGAGATTTTCCCAGAAAATTGACATTCCTTCTTCCAAAACCCCTTCTTGCATATTTTATACAATTAACTGATAAAAACCGAAAACTCAACATTAAGGTTTGCTAGTGTATTATTGGTTCCAATTGAAAGTCTTTTTGTTTGTCAAACTTTCTTGTTTGTACATTCTGTTTTGGAAAAGATTATTCTGGATTCCTCTTTCCAATAATAAACTACCAAAAAAAACCAGTCACTTCGACTCAAAAGTATACCTAATCATGATTTTCCCAAAAGCTCACACAGCATTCTTTCATTAATTCTACAAAGTAGTTTAGCATATGCGTGTGGTGGGGTGTTATGTCGCTAAATGCTTAAAATTCTAGAATGTCGTGTAGTGTCTAACAAGAGTAAAAAGTGTAGTTAAAAACTTCCACAACGGCTTTGGGAATACCAAAAAATAATTTAGTTATTGCTGTTGCTGCTGCTGGTGAGCAATGATAAATGATCATTCTCTACTTTAAATTTCAATCAGTTTTTTGTTAAAGGAAATATCTAAATGAAGAATAAAAGAGATAAAGCACAGTGTTGGTAAACAAAGCTGCTAGGGACTGCTTGTCTAGTGCCAATGATGGGGGCTGTAGCAGCAACAGCCAAAAAAGTGATGGTGGTGGATCATCCCTACTTTGCATTTTACACTTGTTTCCCCCTCCTTTTTACAAAAGTAATTCATATAAAAAGAAAGAGGATCCAGATGGTTACTTTAAATGAATGAATACGAGTGGAAAAGAATATATTAAAACTAATGAATTTTTAAACTTGTTTCTTTCCCCTTACGTATTTGACAAACTACAACATTTTACGATAATCTAATAAAAACAACACGGATTTCGTACAACCAATGCTATTATGATTAAAATATTCTACCAATTCCAATCGGAAATGCAGTGGAGGAAATTGTATGTTACGGCTCATGGACAGAGGGGAACCTGAGATACCTGGTTGGATTGATAAAGTATCAACATCACGCAAGCTATGAAGAAAGATTCAGATGTTTTGCTTACGAAAAAATTAAAAAGG
>JAANSO010002492.1:0-13349 GCA_036507315.1 Lepidocyrtus fimetarius
ATGTCTCTTCGCTTTGCTTTGGATTCCTTGTGCCTCTGTGTTTATAATCTTTTGAATGGTATGGGTCGCGACGTGGCGTGGTGAAAAACCGAAAAAGCTGGTGCGGTTTGGCCTTTGTTGTCGACGCTACTATGCCTTTGTATACACTTTTCAGTGAAAGAATGCGATTGAAAAAAATGAAATGAAAAAAGCTGGGAATATGAGTGAAAGTCGCAAAAATTGTATAAAAATGTAATATATGTAATGTGTGCGTATATATCTAACTCCGATGCTTTTGTACGATCTACAGCAAAGTAAAAGTTGTAGTTGACTTCCTGTTTTCTGTAAATGAGGAAAACTTTTCAAATATCAGGGACATGCAGATTCCGCCGTGTGAGGGTACCACCGTGAGCGAAGATGAGTGCTTGAGCTAAAACGGAAAATAAATTTGGGGTGTAAATCATACTTTCTTCTTGTCTTCGTTTCCCTCCCGAATGCAAAATGCTTGACTAAAAGGGGTTCATTGAGAGAATACAGGAAATGGTAGAATTTTGGTACGGCACAAACAAAAATTGGTTGTTCTTGTTCATATGGGTTAAGCAAATAGTGAAAGAATACATGAGGTTAATGTAGAATTTTTTTGGATGGAATTGGTGGCGGATGTTGCATATGTAGAGATTTCTTTCTAAAAGTCTCTTTATTTTTGGTGTTCAAAATGATATTACTGGTTGCGTGGTTATGTACGGCAGTGTCGGTTGGATTGTTTGTGTTCCTTTTTCTGGTTGTTTGTGTCAATGTGGGTGAGTGGTGTGTGTTGCGCAATGCGAAAACTGACTTTAGTTTTGCCTCTTTACATGTCTTGTCTGTTCCGCTTAATATTTCTCATTCTCTGTTTTACGTTTTTATTTCATCTTTTTAGCTTGAGTTTGAGACAAGACAATATCATTACTCCATGCCAAGTAAGAAAAAAGAAAAAATTGAAATAAGTTCTTTTTTCTTTGTCTAATGATGTCACATAATATTTATTCTATTCTCTGGGTGGTAGATAACTTTTCTGGTGTTTTTCAAAAAAAGAAAAGCTTGACACTCGAATTTGTATGTTTTTTGCTTGTTTATGAGGAGTTAACTTTTGACTTCCATTGTGTAAAATGCTTTTCTGTTTTTTTCGTTCGAAAGGGTTTCCTTTTGTATTAAAACTTTAGTAGATCTTTAGGGTGTACCGTTCTAATGGTTTATTATAAACCATGTGACATTTATAACGAGTTGACACTTACAGAGCGGTACTTTATATGATTTGTGGGTTATTACACTTGCGGGAAAACGCACATTTACTTTCTTTTCTTCTTGCAACCCGTATCAGTAAATATGCAACTGACAAAATGAAAAACTTGAAGAGTGCCATAGTCATCTCATCAAAAAATATAACTTGCGGGAAAACGCACATTTACTTTCTTTTCTTCTTGCAACCCGTATCAGTAAATATGCAACTGACAAAATGAAAAACTTGAAGAGTGCCATAGTCATCTCATCAAAAAAATATGTGTAGGTGTGTTTAGATATCAAGGTATTCTTACCTTATTACCAGTATATGGTATTGTAGATGGCTTTAAGGAGTCCCAAAAATAAATAATGATCTGTATATATGCTCCATTTGTGTTTGTAAACATACAAAAATTGCATACTTTCGTTCCTTAAGTTTTTTCATTTCCCTGTTCTTTGATAAACATGCATGCCAGCATTATTTTTTACGAGGGCGATAAGAAGTGAAAGGGCTGTAAAGGATACAATTTAGGAATTTCTTTAATGCTTGAGCACTCGATATATATGGATCGTGTATTCTTCACTTTATTATCTGTAAATAGAATAATCCTCGATAAAATTTATTATAAGGATGGTAAAAAGAATTTGATTATCGATGAATGAACAGATCATCAACACCACCGTCACTATTGGGTATTGAAAAGACATCGTTGTTGTAGTGTATGAAATGAAATAACGACATTATATCGGACGCATACCTATTGACACAATATACTGCTATAGGTCAGCCTTATCTTTCAATTTTGTGGATTCGGCTTTATAATGAAAAGAAAAATACATAAAGGGAGAAGGGAGCACATTATTTTATCTGATCGCACTTCTACTCCTCATCAACTTGTTATAAACGATTCATTGATTTGCCATTGTCTCTTTCACGCAGTCATGCATGCATGCATGCATTTACAGTACAACATGTTAGTAGCATGAAATGCGAAATCATTTGTATGGATTGAGTGTAAGTAGATTGGGATTACTATCAAATTGATCGGGTAGTAATGGAAATAAAGTAACAACAACCGCTACTACTACTACTCTCGTTACTGCTTCCTTAGAAGAAAATTTCCTTCTTTCGTGGGATTACACAGATTTCGAGATATATCTCTTCTTTTTTGTAATCTAATATGGTGGAATGAAATACACTGTCCCTATGAAAAAAACGGTGGGAGTGGGAAGTCAAGAAAAATGAAGGGTACATACAAAAAGTAAGATGGTAGACGCAACTTGGAATCATCATGCCTGCAACCACCACCACTATCATCATGAATACAATTTTATCGAATTTTATTTTTATTATTTTCTCTATCGATGGCTTCATTCTTGTCATCCCTCTCATTTCTCAAGTTTTAGATTTTAGCTTTTGGGCTCAGCCAGTATGATGCCAACGCAATCAAGCAAGACATTCTGGGTTGGTGAAAGCATGTAAGAGAAACTATGCAAGAAATGAATAGATTTGATATTGGTAAGAGCGAAAAAGAAGAAAATGTGTTTTACAGGACTTGTGAATGTTATGCATGACTAAACCCCATGACTGTATAACGTGCTTATTTCTCTTTCTTGTCATCTACATTTTCAACATTGTGCTGAGTTTTAAGCTCCCAGTAAGTATAGGTATGAAAAGTTCGTAGGCAAGTAAACTTACATATATACTTACGTAACAATAGAAAAGTGTTTGTGATATGTGATGAGAATAGTTTTGTCCTCTTTTTCGTCATTTACTTCTTATTCGAGTTTAAAGACAGGAAAGAGGAAAAGGCATTTATTGAGCATTTTATTCTTTCTTGATGTTTGCTGGAGAGAAGAGATATAAGTGGATACGGAATAAAAGGCAGCAAGCCTGCTTAGATACTAGCTCGAAGCGATAAGATTTAATTATAATATACAACTTTTATTGAATTAATCAATGTTTACTGCAAAAATTTGCAACAATTCGCAAAAACTGATATCATATTTAAAATCAGCGTATTTGATTTGCTATATTGCAACAAAAATTTTGCCATACTGCCAATTGAAATTTTTAACCGTCATTCGTAACGGTCAAACCGTTAAAGCAAAATTGCTGAAAAACTATACAGTAAATCCTTGGGTACATATCTACATCTCTGCCAAATTTGGTTTACATCTGCTAAGGCATTTTTGAGTTTTCGTGGAAACGGACAGACAGACTAACATACCGATATCAAGACTAGCTCTTCGAGCTAGTAATAATAGAAAAAGAATGGCCATGATCACCATAAAAGAAGTCCTAAAAGTATTATTTGACTACTGCTTGTAGAATTAAATCTATTGAGAAGGCATTATTGGCAATGTAAGTATTCACAGAAAGGAATAAAATATGTTGCTCATAGATTACATTATTATTATTTGTAGTTTTTCCTTTTGAAGGTGTAGTAGGTGAAAGGAAGGAATAGGTTTTGTTATTGGCTATCGGTATCTAGCGTAAGTGGTGGTAATAATAAAATATGGATTGTGAACGGATACGAGTTTGTGTGTAGTTCATCGAAGAATGTGCCAAATTGTATTTATCGAGAAAGATTAGAATCTTGTTTTTCTCCTTCAAAACTTACTGAATTTTTGCAAGAAAAGGAAAGAAACAGGACTATCGCTTGTTTCCTATAGAAAAACTTAAATCCCCTTGTACTAGATTTGTCTGGTTTCCTTTCAAAGGGAAAGGAAGCCTGTCTGGAAGGGAGTAAATCTTGATTTTTGGGATTTTTTTCCTAAAAAGTTATTGGCACGTAGAAAGAAAGGATGCCAAGGAAAAGGCAATACGGCATGTCATGATGACATGGCAGCTAGTGGTATCGATAGAGGGCATCTTTTGAAGACGCTATTGAGCATTAGGATAATGTTATTAAAGAGAATGTGCTAGTTATTTGCTTGGGGATGACTAGAAAATATGTTATGTAAAAGATTTCTTCAAATTGTTTGCTACATCCTGGAACTAAAAGAAAGTAAAAAGTAAAGTTAGTACAGAGAGGGCAAACCAAGAAAGATGTTTGTTGGTGGGGGTGACAGAAATCCCTATCTATTATTGACATGTCAGCTGAGGAGAACTAAAGCTTGCTTCCAAAACTTGTATGTAAAGGAAAAAGACCAAGAAAAATAGACTGGACAGAAAATCTTTGAATAAAATTTTGTGGTGAGCATTCAGTATCAAATATACTTTGTCTTAATAAGCATTTTATACAAAAATATTATGTTTATCACGTCATATTTGCATGATGGACTTATAAAACAACTCAATTCTGTTACTGGCTGATAATTATCTAAAAATAAAGAGCTGAATGAAGAATACTACCGTTCGAATAAAATTACAATTCCTTGAAACCAACTATTCAATTGCTATGCACTTGGTTTTTTCCTGCATACAAGTATCTCACCGTAGTGGCGCGATTTTTTGATAGAATCAGATTCGAAAATGATATAATAAGTGTCGCTGACATTTCAGTTACTTTACAGTCGACATTTGAGTCTCTCTGATGGGGTAAAGTAAGGGACTATGTAACCTGAGGAGAAAGCAAAACCAAAAAAGGTGTAAGATGAACCAACCAGTGTACATTAATTGGTGAAAACCAAGAGAACGGCGGCAGCGTCCGTGTGCTGTTGGCATGATATATGTAATGACATATGCAGAGGTCGAGCTGGATTTGGAATTTTGATAATATTGTGCAAGTGTTTTTTCGAGTATGGTCAAATTTCACATGGTTCACATATAACTTTGCTAACCTTAGGAAACATTATCTTCTCTCTACTCCTACTCCAGAATATAATCGAATATCGTGTGAAACGAGTGAAAAGGACAGGAATCCGACGGCAAAATCTAAAGCTGAAAGGAAAACGTATATAGCAACTTTCTAACTTACTTTCTAACTTATAGTCAATCTTTTACTGAAGACACTTCTCTGCATGGCTAAGGCATGATATGGTTTTTGTGATGCTGGACGTCTTAGTGGGCTTGAGTGTTTTTCTAAAATATTGAAAAAGGAATAAAATAGTAAAAAAAGAAGAAGCAACGAGCGATTGAAAGAATGTGGTCGTTTGAAGTAGCACACTAAAGAAAGGAAAAGAGGTGAATGAATGATTTATTCATAGTTCTTCTTTCAAATAACTGAGTTTGTTACTGCAAAAGTTTCAGTAGATCTTTAAGTGGCTTTCCTTTCTTTATTTTAATCGAACGTTTTCAAATCATTCCAAAAGCCAATTGTTTAACTACAAGGTATTTAATGGAGTGGCAAAAACTATCACTTCAAACGAAGTTGCTGCATTCACGATTAAAATAATAATGATTACTTTTCCCAAAGATTTTTCTTGTTACTTTCACTTACCGCTATCGTAAAATATTACTCTAAGAAAGAAGAATCTGTTTGTGGGACTACATCTGTAGATTTATGACTTGGAGTTCTCTTATTACTAGCACAACTTTTCTTACGGTGACGTTTAAATCCACTTTTTTACTTTATGCCTTCTTCATTCCAAATATTCCCATCCAGTTGTTTCCATCTTACTTCGAATTTTCTCTGACGTTTATAACGCTGATGGTCATAAAATTGGTTTATGATTTGGGATGGCTTTATTTATATCGTATTATGGACTCATAGATATTTATAGTAGAGTTGGATCTTTTTCCTTTAAAATGGCTGCATTATCTTTATTTCACTGCAGCACATTTAAAAAGTTTTTTTAGATACATTACATATTATTATACTTTCATTCATAGTGTTAGCAAAACTTGTGCTTGTATAATATTTACTCTTCTAAAAATAATGATATGGTGGTATGACAATGATGTGATATGGCAGGATCAACCCATCCAGTTGTTTCCATCTTACTTCGAATTTTCTCTGACGTTTATAACGCTGATGGTCATAAAATTGGTTTATGATTTGGGATGGCTTTATTTATATCGTATTATAGACTCATAGATATTTATAGTAGAGTTGGATCTTTTTCCTTTAAAATGGCTGCATTATCTTTATTTCTCTGCAGCACATTTAAAAAGTTTAGTTTTTTTAGGTACATTATATATTATTATACTTTCATTCATAGTGTTAGCAAAACTTGTGCTTGTATAATATTTACTCTTCTAAAAATAATGATATGGTGGTATGACAATGATGTGATATGGCAGGATCATCTGTATAAGTTCCTCCAAACTCTTTATTCTATTCAGATGATACCTGTCAGTTTCTCCCCTTCACGCAACATCCAGAACAATTTTTTTGTTGGGGAATATATCTAATGTGGATCATCAATGGCGAACCGTGTTGCTTTTCTTTTCCTGTGTACTGTATTTTCCTTTTTTTATCCGATGCAATATCAGGGTTTCCCATCAATCCTTTTTCAAAAGTTAACTGGCAGTATAAATCCTTCAAGATAAAGTCATGATGCTCGTGCGTTTATTAGGCATGTGAGTGAATGTTGTTGCTTTTATACTTTGTAACACAGGGATATCAGTCAAAAAAGTTGAAAATATTTTGCTAGAACAATAAAGAAAGATTTGGAGAAAATGGAAAAAACTTCCACTTTTCAATCGCTACTTTTATATGAATCTACCCAAACATATTATTTATTTACAGAGTTTAAGGAAGACTATGTAGGGCATTTTATTGTGAATATTTTTAAGTTTGCGACATAGTTGGTTCTCTTTTCAACCAGGTGACAAGCTAGAGTTGTTTTCCACTAACGGAAAAGAGATTTGGTTGACGACTGTGGAACACATGTCTTCACTTGTTTTGATTTTTCCTGACAGTTTGTAGATATGCAGCCTATTCCGAAATTATTTTTAAACATTTGTAATATCCGACCCTTCCATCAAAAATGTTTTGTAGTATATCGTACTAAGGAAATTGAATGGTGTTTTGTATGGTAATCCTGGTAGCAAGTAGCTGATTTTTAAACCATAAAAGCTGGATATGTAAAAGTACTTTGTTTTACCTAATCAGAGGATACAATTGTCATTGATGATTGGTCCAGGTATTGTAAAGTGATGTCTAATATCGCTAATTTAATTTTTAATTAAAATTTAATCTACTATGTCTCTATCATTCTTTTAATTATCATCAGTAGTTAGATATTCAATTGGAAACAAAGCGCGTTTTATAGAAGTTATAATTTTTGGATTTTTAAAAATAAATTTGACTGCACGGTTCCTTATGTTTCTTTCAAATTCTAATATTTTAACTACATTATAAAATCGCCGCTAATTTAAAATTGGATAAGCATCATGTGTGTCTTAATAATTTAGTTACAATACAAGTAATTTAGTGATAAAATGAATGGGACCAATAAAGGATGGTCTGGTAAGATTTAAGAAAACGAAAGAAAATGTTTGCAGGGAAGAAGAAGGTACTAGCTTTTTAGTTTTGTGTGTTTTCATTAGTTGGTGTTTGCGTACCATTTCCAAACGATGGTTGAGGGAGCACTAAATATTTTGGTGAATAGATATGGTTAGACGATAAGGTTTGTAAATTTAATGTGAATCTTTCCATTCTCATTTCTGACCATCAGGTAGAATTAAAGCGGAAAATCCTGACAGATAGTAGCACTTACCTTAGTCTTGATCCTGGGCTCACTTATTACACAGGACACCGAAATGTCTTTTGAATTTCTTCGAAAATCGTTGTTTGCTTTTCATTTTTACCTAAACCCGTGTTGTAACTATCCTTTGATTCTTTGGTATAACAACCCAGTCTCCTTTTTATATGCAAAGGAAGTAAACACACTGTAAAGGGCATATTATAGGTTCCATATACACTTCCAGTGAAAAAAAAAGTGGATAGGAGAGCCATTTAAGTGAAAACTAGGACGGTATTAATACAGGCTTGCTTGCNCATATACACTTCCAGTGAAAAAAAAAGTGGATAGGAGAGCCATTTAAGTGAAAACTAGGACGGTATTAATACAGGCTTGCTTGCATAAGAGAAAAAATATCGTGAGATAAGTAAAAAGAGGTCTGAAGGAGATAACTGTCTAGCGGCATCTTACACATAATAATATATAGCAATGAGGGTAAAAGTATACACACTTTTAAATCCTTTTATTCTGCAGAATTCCTCATGGGTACAAATTGTGTATCTCACCGGAACGATGACAGGGAGAGAAAGTAAGAAAAAGAGAGCGAGTGTTGTGTGCTACCAAAAAAGAGCTAAATTTAAAGAGCAAGCAGAGGAAGACTTAGCAAGACAACGAGCGAGGTGGATACTAAAGAAAAACGGAAAATATTATTAAAAAAGAAAAGTGGTGGTAGCTGTAACATTACTACCACATACTCTACCACTATTACTACTGGTATAATGGCCAACTCGGAAGGTTTTCCTTCTTTCCATTGCGTTAATATTCGTCTTCGATGAGTAAAAGAAAAGTAACTTTCTAACTAGTGGAAAAGTTAAACGAAAGAAAATAAAAAACTCAAAATGAGTGTTATTCTCTGCCTCGCTTTTCCATACGACTTGTGCTCTACTGTCACAAACATGCAAACGGGAGAAAGAAAAGAGTAGAACAAACTTATAAATTCTACATTTTCCTTCAAGTCATATATAATATATTTTTACTGAGAATATATATCTGCACGCTGTTTGTAGATCTAGCGTGTTCTTGAAGTGAATGGGTGTCAAAAAGTGTGGCACATAATAATATCAAAAGTTAAAACAAGAAAGTTTTGTCTAGCCTATATAAGTTTAAGTTTATTAGATAATGATTCTCTTTTCAAAACAGTATTTGAATTGTTAGAAAGATAGTCAGAACTACAATATGAAATCCACTTAAAATAAAAAAGCTGTCGCTTTTCATCTGTTATAGTTAGCCTTCTCTGCAACTTGCTCTGGCAGTTTGTATAGAAAAGTTTTTGTCTTCAAGGGTTATAGGAATCAACGAAAGCAGAATCTCTTTTTTCACCCTTTCATGTTAATACTGTATATAATCAATTATTAATTTATAACAGTAAATATTCTTTTAGAATAGATGCACATGATTATAGTAAAACTTATTTGAATGTTTTTAAAACAATTTCTGGTGAAAAATGGCGCAGTCTTATCTTTTACTTTTTAACCTTGTTATACTATTCTCCATTTGTGAGAAATCAACGTTTGCTGCTGGATGCAATTTGCTTTATGGCCAGGATACAACCGGACAAAATATTCCATTATTATAATCCTTCATTGTTTCAGGTTTTTGTTTTTGGGCTCATCTTTTATCATTAGTTTATACCCTAATGGGATATAAAGATGACTGGTTTAAAAGTACGGTCAACCTTCAAAGGAATGGAAAGAATCAGTGTTGATCAAGCAGCTGCATAAGTCTGTCTGTGTGTGTGGGATACAATGCAACATTAAAGCTAAAATGAAAGTTGGACCAAATGAAAGCCTTACGTTGTTGTCCGTTCCACTCCATCTGCACAATGAGCAGTTCACAGCAACACTTTAAGTAAAAAAAAGAGAATGCCGTTGAGAGACAAAAATCTGTACTATGACATCATGAAGGTGCTTAAAGTTATTGTTACCATATGTGTAGTTGATGCCTTTTGTTGCTGGTGTTTATCCAAATCTATATATTATTGTGGGTAGGTAGGCTAGCTCACCACTTTTTGCCACTTATTTTTAAACTTCTTACTTTCTCATCTTATGATATATTGACTCTCCGGCTGTTGCCTGAAGATAAATGTTGATTTCATGGAATTTTTTATTGGGCAAGTAAAAATATTTTCTTCGTAAATTGGAAATTATATTTTGGGAAAGTTACAATTTTCTTGCAGTGCAATCATTATTTTTTACTTTTTCTTTTATTTTCTCCTTTTATTTCAAAGTTTTTGTTTTATTTTCTAAACGGAAGGCATTGAGTTTACTACATATAATAAATTATGAGAGTATGATGAGATACTAAAAAGAAAAGACTGCTTTTATTCTTAAAGGATTTTTTATTTTTGCGTAAGGTTGAAAATGCGTTTTATAATAAAAAGTTTTATTAGATGAAAACCTAAAATATATAGATATCATGTATGAAATAAATAATAAAGCTAGAAATCCATGTTCCTATTTGGTTACTTACAAAAGAATGTGAAACGCTTTTGGCATTTGTCCATTTTTCTGGGGCAACCATCAACTCTTCCTTATTTGTCCAATAAGGTAAAATGAAATCAAATACATAAATACAGAGGAAACTTGAGGTATTTATTACTATACTTACGCTACTTGTACTGCAAGCTAAAACGAAATATTACTCACGAGGCAACATACCCTTTAACTAGTGCGACATTGATTAGAAAAATACTTTGACCTACGCAGAAAAATACGTGGAATTTAACTATAACCATCACAGCTGCCAATGGTGCTACTGAAGCACAATTTTTATAGTCCAATTCCAAACGTTTTTGAAAAATGCCACGCTTTTTCCCTACAAAAGCGTAGTATTAAAGTACTTTTCCTTAAATCTAAAAGCGATTTTGAAATAGAAAAACTGTAATCGTGCTAATATTTTCTTCTATCGTGTAGCAAAACTATCACTAATATTGCACTTATGTAATCACTAAAGTATCATATTTTAATCTTCCCTTTTCCTCTGTTTTTGCTTACTAGCCCGTATACTTTGCATGAATTTACTAATGCAAGTTTTGTTAATAATTTTATTTTTGCTATGATCCAATTAAATTTCTAACTTTTTGGCATGTGCGTTTTGAAAAACTATTGGACCTTGGACTTGAAAACTGCTTTTTCGATTCCATTGGAATAAAAACAAAGGTAAAAATAAAGCTTAAACCTACATAATGTGATTTATTTGAAGAAGCTTTGGACTGGTATATGCAAATTAAATTTAAAATTAAACATTGGCAACTGTAATGCCTATAGTTAAATTCACCATATTTTTCTGCGTAAGACAAAGTATTTTTCAATTTAAAGTCGCACTAGTTAAAAGGTATGTTCCCTCGTCAGTTTCTAATACTTTGGAAATTATGTTCACTCCACTGACTTCATTGCTTACGTAAACTTTGGAAAAGATTTTTGGATCACTTTGTTTAACTGTTAGTACCACATTGTCATTTTAGCAAGATTCATTTGCGGGAAACACTTAATTACATAATAGATTTGTATCTATACCTTATATTATATTGCCAACACACAATACATTCAATAATTGAATAAAAAAGATTTAGTAATCACAGTTTAGTTGGACGAAAACGAATCAACCATATAGGCATCGAGCAAATTTGTACATTTTTTCTATTATTGTTTTTCCAATGGATTATATTGTCATCATTTTTACTTTTTCTGTGGACAGGGATTACACCCGCACTATACGTAGTATAGTAAATTGCATATATTAACCACAGTTTGTTTGCCATTCCCGTCGTGTTCATTACGACAACGAGTCAGCCTCTTGGGACCTTTCGGAATTCTATAATGCATAGAGAGAATGTAACTGATTCTATGATTGCGGCTCATGATTCTAATAATGGTAGCTGTTTAACAGAAAAAATTGTTGAATGGGGAATTGTTTGAAGCCACGGTACGCGCGTTTCCTTTCATTTTAATGCTCTCACGTCATGGAAAAAGTAGCTTGCTCTTGATTATGATGATGGACCTATTTATTGGCTAAGGTGCTTTCTCTTTTCTTTCTCTCGCTTTTTCAATGTTTGTGTGTCAATTTTGCACGAAAGGAGAAAGCAAAGGGCTCAATTGGCAAGTGCCACTCATCTTTGAAGATTGTGGTGGTCGATCTCCCGAACCCATTATACCGTCCTTATTTTTCACTTTCTTCATTATAGCAAAGTCCTTTGTTGAAAGTTTGTTTTCCTGGATATTAGGACTCTTTGGGTGAATGATATGAAAGTGTTTGCAGATTTAACTGAAGTAAAGCAACTCCTTTTTCCATCAGATAGCTTTGAAGTACGTAACTATTTCGGAAGCACAATAGAAGGAACAAGTAAGTTCAGGATTCTACAATAAAAATAAAAATAACAGATTTCAATCTATTCCCCCCAAGAATTCAAAGTATATCTATATGCACCCCTATAACGAACATATTTTACTACTACAGCCGGACAAAGTCTATACATAAAGCTTTTGCCCCAAAATAAAACCACTCACAACACTACTTCTTTAACTTTGTATCAATTATATATTTTACTTAAACTTCAAAGCAAACTTGAAATAACGGTACATATATGTACGCCGTACATCACTGTTTCTTTTATTAATAGCAGCAAAAGTTTTTTTGCGTTATTTCTATTTAATTTGACGACTTTTTCAAAAGCGCGTTGATGTGGGAAAGTCTTTCTATATAGGTATACTTTCACCAACTTGTCAAGCTTAGCTTCCCCGCTGATATTTGTAAAGAGATCATGTCAACTACGAAGGAGTAAGGGTGTTTTAATGCAATTGTACCTAGTTTGTAAATAGAGAAAAGGAGAGCAATAGCAGAAATAGTGAAAGTGATTATAATAGCGTTCAGGATTCCTAAAAAATCCACTTATAAGTATGGAAGCGTATAGAAAAGGAAATTAGGATGGGAATGGAAAAATCAGGAAGTAGTTATGTCAGCTTTTTATTGTTTGCTATAGTTCTCATACACTTTGATACTTATAATAATATGGGAACTAAAATATCGATAGACTACAGCAGCCCTGCTTTTCTAGATACTTATGTATTACTCAATGCCAATGCTGGTAAAAGTCTATTGTCATTATCACTATCCTTTTGTAGACTTTGTAGACATATATTACTAAGAGCAGTTAAGATTAATGAATTAGAGGAGATAGTTTTAGACAGTATTGGATGAACTACTTGAAGTGTAAACTCTTTATTCCTATAGGGCGTGTTGATAGACAGCTTTTTTCTGCAACTTCTCACATTTGGTTTAACAGAAAGTTGGATTGTGTGCAAGAGCAAGTTGACTGTTACTGCTATGGCCCTGTTGTTTGGCATAATTCAGTGGGAGGAAGCCATGCTAATGCTATGATGAGACGGCGTATTTAACACCATTTTCGCAGTAGTTAATTGCCCATCTCCCCTTTCTCTTAAAAAACTGAAACAGCACAATTGTTTGGTTAGCCAATCCAT
>JAANSO010002493.1:0-13347 GCA_036507315.1 Lepidocyrtus fimetarius
GATTACAGCCGAATCTGTTGTAAAAATTAAACTTAAATGACTGAGTGGACACAGTGCAATTGTTCTTTTTGTGTACGTAATAAGTGCAAACTTTTAAGCTATTCATTTTGCATTAAGTGCAAAACGTCATTGTATTTTAATAGGCTAACACGAATTATTTTAACAAAAGATAAGAATATACGTTATTGCTGTTTCAAATGCAGCGAGTGTGATTATTTAATTATTGGAAAAACACAAATCTTAAACTCATTCTCGTTAGAAATTAAGATGTGCAATTGTGGCTTTTGTAAAAGTTTAAAAGGACATACCCGATTTCGGACATGGTGTATAATTTGCAATAGCGAGACGTTTCAGGAGAAAATTAAGCGAATTGATAAGTATAACGACAAGAGAATAGTGGCCTGTGGTTTAAAATGCAAATCTTGTTCGTATTTCCATGTTGAAAATTTTAGTACAATAATGAAAAGACAGCGGTTGAATATTGTTGGACCATTTTTCGCTTAAAATGAATTTTCAAATTTGGTTTAAAGATGATACATGCGTAAATTGCATGAGAGTGACAGTGCCAGCGTATAATAAAATATACATGGATGGATTTTCATACGAATCTGTTGGACAGTATTGTGTTAAATGTAAACATTTCACAACGGATAAGTGTAAACCTGGCGAAGCGATATATATCCGGAAGCCCGAATTATTATTCGTTTGCAAGTGTATATTTTGTGCATATATTCAAAAGAATCCTATTGTAACAAAAACGAATATTAAGGGATGTAGTTATTGCAAATATTTATTTGAACCGACACTTGCTAGACAGGAAATTACATTTCCTGGACATAAAATTGTAAACTGCGGCTTGTCATGCTCAAAATGTGATGAGCCAACGTTTTTCAACAAGCGTGTATTGCGTACTTCGAATAGACGGGCAACATAAAGTTTAAGTAGAAAATTTAATATTTCTAAGAGTGAAATATAAAGATATTGTTTCTCTGAAACATGGTTATTTTACAATTTTTACTAGAAGAATAATGACATCAGATTACTTTTCTACGAGCACCCCCGGGTCTTTGGGGGGAGCATCTGGGTGGGCCAGAAACCAAAATATTTCATATCAAACAGCTAAACTGAAATTACTTGAAAATACAGATTTTCAACTACAATTTCAGCGAAAAAAGAAACATTTAAGAAGATCAATCATATCGACTGAACCTAACAAAATATATTCATGTGATATTATTGATTTCTTAAATTTAAAGTATCACAATAAGCAAAAATCCTATTTTTTGTTAGTTGTGGATACATTCAGTAAGTACTCATACGGAGAGATTATGCGAAAGAAGAGCGGTCCAGAAAGTGCTGCCGCTTTGCAAAAAATCATTGATAAACTTAAAATTCCACGAGGAGGAAAATTATTCTTGGATCGTGATCGCGCATTTATTTCTAAAGAATTTCAAAATGTATTGAGAAAGAATGGCTTAGCTATGTATCATGTATTTACAAGCCTTAAAGCGTCGCAGGCGGAACGTAAGATCAAAGATATCAGGGCTAATTTATACAAATTATTCGCACACACTAAAAAAAAGAATTGGGTTGATCACATTCACAATATTCTTGATAAAATGAATCGGTCATACCACTCAACAATAAAAATGACTCCACTGGAAGCTCTGAAAAAGACAAACATTGATACCGTTATGTTTAATTCATATTCTAAACCAATTTCAAAATCAGTTACGAAGAAAATCCCGTCGATTAACATAGGTGCGGCTGTTCGTTTACAAAATCAACGTATCATGTTTAAGAAAGCTGGAACGGTTGATAACTTCTCAAAAGAAATTTTCAAGGTTGTCAAGAAAATAAAATCAATTCCCATTAACCATTACAAAATAAGCGATTCCAATGGGGATATTGTGGATGGTTCATATACTCACCACGATCTTTTAGTTATTCCATATAAAGATTAACCACTGATGTGAACAGACATGGAGGATTCGTTTTTAGTAACGCTATCAAGCTTTTCAGACTTTGATAAATTTCCACACAATTCCGGATCAAATTTTTCAAATGAGCTGCCAAAATCTGTTACTGGAGAATATTCAGTAGCTCTTGCTTCGGCAAATTTTTATTTGGAGGTTATGAATGGCCCAGATGAAGCAGTTGATGACGACGACGATGAAAAAGATGATGACGAGAACGAAAATGAGAATTTTTTTACTAGTGATGATGAAATTAATATTGAAAAGATTGATAGAATTGATGTTCAATGCGAAAAGAAATCGGATGATTTTAAAGAATTTTTTGATGATCTCAATGAACAGTTAAAATCTAGCAATATTTTTGCAAAATTCACGATTGATGATAAAATGGAAACGGAGCTGGAAGTGACAAAAACTGAAGAGTACACTTTTGGATTTGATCCTAAGTTGGGTCCAGTTTTTGGCATTCCTCAAAAACTTTTGAAGTCAGGAAATGTTAAAGGAAAATTTAAGACTGATGAGTGGGATGCTATAGCTATTGGGGACACGTTTGATTTTATTTTATTTCAGTACGTTAATGAGAAAATTAGTATATCTCAACCAGAAATGCTTACTCTTGAAAGTGTTATTGAAGCTGTTGAGGAAACATTTGAAAATGAAAAAATTAAAATACATGTCGTGCTCAGAGAAGAAAAGGAGTCATTATTTATACGAATTAATGACTATGACAAAACAATTAAAAGTTTCCAGTTTCCCCAAAAACTTAACAATTATCTTAATTTACCACCTAACTTTAAGTTTAACGAGAGAGACACATATTTATATTTGCCAAGTAAAATGTTTACAAAGCGACCTAAACTTGAACCAAGTAAATTATCCCCAACAAAACAGGATGGCCAATTGTACATTATATGCAGCATTGTGGCAGATAGTTTTGCAAGCGGTGCATACCTAAAATATATTTACTGCGTTCATAAACCAACTGCAGGAAATAATACAATTCATTCGAAACAATTAATGTATGTCCCCGTAACTGCTTCAGAAATAAAGAAAATTACTATAGCAATAGTAGATAAATACAATAATAATGTAAACTGTGTAGCAAATTCTCCAACTACCATTACATTACATTTTAAATCGTTATAAATACGTAATTCTGTAAAATAATTAATTAGTACCTATTTATCATTCTAATGAAACACAACTCAAAACGTAGACGTGTTATTTGCAATTCAAATAACGCTTGTTATTTATCAAAAATGTATGCTGAACAAATTGGGAGCGGGGGAGGTTTTGTTTTAACTTCCCCAGAATACACTGTTCCGTTATCCCTTAAAAAGATTAAAACGCCAACTAAAAAGCCCAGAAAACCTCGTAAACGACCAATTAAAATTCAATCTGGAGGTGGAAAACGTAAGCCGGGAAGACCTAAAGGAAAACAGAAAAAGGGCAAAAAGGCTAAATTAAAATCAAAAGTCCTCATTCATAAAACAATTTCCAAAGCAGTAAGACGTAAAAAGAAATAATGGAAGTAGAAGAAATTCCAGATACTACTCCAGCAATTCAGAGCTCTTTGTTATTATTTGATAACCCTGAGCAAAATGTCAGTATAATAAGGAAGGAAACAGTTTCTGTATTCCCAACATATGCTGTGACAGCCACCTCACCGATTGAGTTTAATTTAGCTTCATCGCCAATTTATTATACAGATCTTCAAAGCTGTAGGATAAGATTTGTTTGTAAAATTGTTAATGCGGATGGATCCGATCTTACATCGAATCAGAAAGTAACTTTAAATAATTTGGGAGTTTACAGTATTTTTCAAAGCGTAGATCGTTATTTTAATGATTCGCTTATAAATAAGCCAACTACAAATTATAGTCATTTAATGTACATAAGCAGAATGCTCTCGACAAGCGCAGCGGAAAAGGAACATGCAATGAAACAGGAATTTTATGATGTCGATACATCCGCCGAAATGACTAATGATAACACAGGATTTACAAATAGATTAAAATTAACGAAAGATTCGCAATTATTTGAATTAATATTTAACCCTTTTGAGGGAATGTTTACAAGAAATAAGCTACTTTTGCCTTCGACTTCAATTAAAATAATTATGACACGTAATGCTCCGGGATTTTACTTTGTTGGAGCGGGGGAAATTGAGACAGAAAACCCTTTTCCATTCCGATTGGAATTATTGAAGCAATTTATGTATATTGATAGATTAGAAATCAATGAAAAGGTGGATGCAAGCAATAAAGCAATGCTACTAAAGCAGCCAGCAATTTACTCAATTAATTCCCCGGAGCTAAGAACGTTTACTGTGAAGGCTAATGAAACTGAATTTATCTCTGAAAATCTTTCAAATTATATCCTTCCGTCCCACGTCATTATAGGTATCTTAAAATCTGGCCAATATGTAGGAGAATTTGCTTCAAGTCCCTTTGTATTTTCGCAAAATAATTTAAAAAGCTGTAACCTTCTTATTGATAGTCAACCTCAGTCGAATTATTATATTGAAATTGATAAGAAAAATGCTAATGTTTTTACAGCTTATAACCAGTTATCTAACCTTTATGATTCACGAATATCAAATGGCATTAGCCAATCTAATTTCCTATCCACGTGTTTTTTTCTATGTTTTAAACTGCACGAGTTAACAGACTCCAACAAAGTTTCTGTTCGAAAAACAGGCAACATAAAAGTACAGTTGAAGTTTAGTCCAAAGACCAGTAACGACCTGACTATTGTTGTTTTCACCAACTTTACGTCAATTCTCAAAATATTTGCAGACCGAACCGTGTTTATCCAATAATTATGGATAACTATTTTAAAATTTTATTCTCAAAAACTGAGTCTAACCTCCTTTTAAGGGAGGTTAGACGAGTGTTTATGTTTTATATCAATATAATTCTCCCGTTCATTGGACGACAAAAGTGCAGCAATAGTGTTGCCCGGAATTGTGCGTACCAAGCCCAATTTCGTAGGCAAATGTTAGCCAACCGGGGCCTGCTAGACCCCCGCACCTCGACATTTGAAAACCATATGGACTACATATGTGAAGTGAACTCAATACTCGACGAATTGTTAGAGGGAATCTATTCCCATGATAACTTTAACTGTGAAGTTTTTTCGACCCAAGAAGCTGCGACGGAGGCCTTTGAGGGCCTTCTGTTCGCACTTATTGTTACGATGACAGTGATCCAAAACAACGGTAATAGTGTGTTCGAAAACTCCCCGCCAATGCACCCAAAAGTTTCAAATTTAACTCTCCTTCGATCTACCCAAATCGGATTAAATAATTTGTTTAGTGTTAACCCGGATATACAATTATTCCATCAGTTATATCCAAACGTGTTCTTAAACTCAGTGTTAATTCGTGGATTTTACGGGCAGGATTTACTAAGGGAAGCGAGAAGGGTGCTAAATGATTTGGGAAACCAAGGAAACTCAACCCTGTTGGTGGAGGGTGTTCCTGGACCCAGCAGCCGGTTTTTAGTAACCTCTCTGGACCCCAATCAACCTGTTGAACTTGTGGATATTTCATCTGATGAAGAATCAGGAGACGGAGGGGTGCAGACAGGACAACAGTCTGTACCTGAGACACCTGAATCCCCAGACCCCAGCCCTCAGATCCAGCGGGAGGAGGAGGAGGAGGTTGATGACGAACAAATGTGCTACGACGGAGACTCTGTTGAATCTGGGGAACTCTACTCCCCGGAATCTAGCGGAGGAGAAGATAATCAGGAGGTCCAGCAGTAAGTACTCTTAGTATTCATATAACATTCAAAATGTCAACGACAACTGAATTATTTACCGCATTGAAAAGTATTGCAGGAAACAGTAATTTCGAGTTTGGCGTTATGCCTTATTCGGAATTGAAGAATTTAAATTTAAATAGTAATTTAATGATTATTTTTAATACTTCATTAGGTAAATCTGGCCATTGGATTGCCTATTATAGCCATTGGACTAAGAGAGGTCATAGAAAAATTATTTTCGATTCATTTGGACGTAATTTGAAAGATTATAATATTAAACTACCTATTAATAATATTAAACTAGTGTGCAAAAAACCAGTTCAGTGTAGAAGAACAACCTCATGTGGTCTTTTTTGTTTGTATTACTTGTACTTTAAACATAAAAAATATAGTTTCAATAAAATGTTTTCCAAAAAATGTAAAGATAATGAAATAAGGGTGGAAAGGTTTATATCTAAATTACCTATTTCTAATTATATGGAATATAATAAGTATTGTGTAAATCAATCATGTATCTCGTTTAATGAATTATGGAATAAATAATATTAGAATAATGCACAGAAAATTTGGTGTTTGTGTCTTTTTATTTTACCAGCATAATATTCATCATCCATGTATAAAATATGTGCACGTGTTTTACAAAGTAAAATTTTGCTGCATCGATCATAGGTATATAAAATAGCTGTTTGATAGAATTTAACTTACATAACAAAATCATTTGGCATGAATCATCCTACAGTTTCAAAGCAAACATAAAACGGAACGATTACATAAAAATGTTATAATGCTGAGCTTTTTTAGAGCATTAAAATTTATGGCAGACTTTCTTGTACCACAGCAAGTACCTACAACGGGTTGGAAAGGCAGCAGCCGGTGAAATTGAATTCCAATTCACAATACTTTGTGCCTGGTTAAATTTCTTATTCAACCTTCTTGTCTTTTTGTATGTTAGACACATTCCGTACTCCGTTTCAGTAAATGGAAGACGGTCGTGTAATTCCTAAAAAAATAATTTACATTATTAATCATTTATCAGCTCATTAAAAGGATTAAATCTTTAGACTGAACTTACAGTATTATTGCACTTGTATGTAAAGTGTGGGATCGTAAAGTTGAATAATCCGTGCTGCGAAAAATATTTCTGTTTCTCTCTCAACTTGTTCATGTCTCGTACTTTTGCCCTGGTCCTGTTATATGATGCAGTGTCGTTAATTATTACAACAGAGGCAGCTGGAGGTTTACGAGCTGGTTTAATTCCAGCCAGTAACACATCAACAAGCCTTGCTGCAAATTGGAGCGGGTGGGTGGTAAGATTAACTTCTTTGAGTCTGTCCAATGCCGCCACCTGCTCCTTTGTAAGGTTTGACGCTGGCGGTGATGATGACGAGGATGGTGCGTCATCGTCCAAATCAAATTTCAAGGCAGGATCAAATGTCTGATCCGGTTCAACATAAGCTTTGGCTGGTGGGGCTACAGCAGTTTCGTTATTAGCAAAGGTTAATTTAGATTCTGAACCATTGTTAGCAGTTGGGGCATCATCAGAAATTCTAATGTCATCAGGTGGATTTGTTGTGGATGGCACTTGCGTAGATGCTTCAGTTGTTGCTGGAGGCTCAGTCGTTGGTGGTAAAGTAACAACGGATGTGGAAGGAGGGATGGTGGTGGGGGTAGTAGTGGGGATGATAGTAGTGGGGACAGTAGTGGGGATGGTAGTGGTGGTGGTGGTGGTAGAACGTAATGTTGTTGGCACTGTTGTCGGCACTGTTGTCGTTACTTCCGTTGGGATTGTTGTTTGAATTTCCACCGTGGTCGTGGAAGGAATCACTTCCGTTGTAGGTATTAAACCGTATGATGCTGTAGTGGATGGGGAAGCAGGGGATGGGGATGTCACTGGAACTGTCGTTGTTATTTTTGTTGTCACGGTAGTTACTACTTCCGGGGTAGGCTTGGGTGGAGCAGGCGTAGTGGTACTCAATATTATTGGCTTTAAAGTTGTTGGGGTTGAAGGAGGAGGAAGTGGTGGTGGTGTTGGTATGACTGTCGTTGTGCTGGAGGGAACAATAACACGTGGCGAAACAGTGGTGGGGGGATGAAGAAGTGTGGTGGTGGGGGGAACAGTGGTGGTGGTGGTGATGATGGGAGGAACCTTCCGTGTTGTTGAAATGGAGGGTGGCACAGTCCCCGCTAAAATAATAATTATGAACTTATGTACTCTTCCACTCAAATGAAATTGTTGTACGCACATATCACATGATTTTAATTTACCTGGAAATAATTTCCTGCATTTTGCTTTTGTGTGTGCGTAGATATCAAACTCGTACTTGTCTAGCACGTCACTTGACACACAAGAATATTCATTCTGAAATTTGAAATACGTACATTCACGCTTATTTCCAACACATTGAAGGCACCCAGCCCTTAACTCACAATCTGAAGCAGCAGCAGCAATAACACTGCACAAGAGTAAAATTAAGATTTCCATAATGAACCGTTCAGTAACTCGATTTAAACTGTACTGATTAGAAAATGTGGGATGACAAATTCTTACCCAGTATAATATCGGAGAAGGAAAGCGTTTGTTTATCATTTCTTTTTAATCCTTTGAGAAACGCAGACTAGTATTTTATAAACAAAATGAGCAAACCCGATGGAGTACCTAACTCGTTAAATTAAATGGGCTTTGATGATTTCATCATACTTCTCTCTCTTATTTTACTATGAATGTGACAATGACTTAAACTTTAAGAATATAACTAGCTTATATACGAATTTAAAACTACGGAAGGATGGAAATTTATTTCTCGTAGGGGTATTGTAAGATTTATTTGATCGAATGTATTTATTATTGATAATATGATACTTAATTATTATATAATGTAAGTAAATGCTGAAAATGGAAATTAAAGTGAACTCCAGAACTTCTTATTTTAATTAGATTGGACTTTTCTATTAAACACTGCACACAATTTCTAAAAGATTACAAGTTACATAAGGAGTACAAGGTTACATGTTAAGTTGCATAAGGAGTACAAGGTTACATGTTAAGTTACCTAAGTTTCAAAGTTAGAAGTAAAGTTACATAAGGTATCGTACAAAATAAATAGGCTTTGAGATAAGTACAAACTGAGATCACAACGGTCGATTCCACAGAAAGTTTAACAAAGCTATCATGGCCGACCCAAAGCAATCCAGATGCTTAAAGTCTTCATACGAGCGTCCTATCAAGTTCGGGTCTTCCTTTATCCCCAATTCGGAAATCAATACTTTATCGGCACTTCTTATAGACGCTTCTGCAAATCCGCCATCCTTAATACAGAGTGAATATTCACCACTAGCCCCGTCCTTTTTCAGTATATCAACCCAGCAGTGGCCCTGTAAGGCTCCGGGCCCCTCGCTTACAAAATACCTGCCCACTTTTGAGAGCCGACTCATCATCAGTCCAACAGCAACTTCATGCTTTCTTATGAATTTTCGTGTATCCACTACCCCATTTATAATTGTAGTAGCCTGCTGACCGGACCAAAAAGTATCCAAGTGACCACGGGATAAGTAATAACTGCGTAAGCTCCAGCGCTCCTCCGCATCTTTGAAATGAATCATTTTCTTGTATACAGCTTTCCTTCCACGAACAAGATAGTCTCCTTCTGTGGTGACACCAGGTAAGAGCTCTAGCCGCTCCAAGAAGTTACTCCATATACTAGACTCATTCCAAAAGGAATGATCAGTTAAACCATCTGTCCACATCCACGCCTTTACACCTGAATAGGTAGTCATTTTAATGAAGTGAAGTTAAACGCAATCACAACAATCTTAAACAATCACTATATTTTGCAGTAAATTCCCCTAAAAACTAATTTGATCAAAAACTGAAAGCCTCTTGAATTTTTAAAATCCAGTAAATATAATAATAACATGCGTATGAATTTTTTGCTACATTGGCAACCATGTAGCAACATTAACTAGCATTCAATGTAAATATAGTAATGCATTACCAACATGATATCTTGCATAAATAAGCTTATCGGGGCACTGCAGTACCTTTGCAGGTGCCCTGGAGGAAATAAAAGATAATTATATGACCAAATGAATATAGTTTATCGTTTTATTTTAGGTTAAGTTAGTTTAATTAGGTTTTAATTATTTTGATAAGGTGTTCAGGGCCCTGCAGTACCTGTGCAGGTGCCCTGATAACCTTGAGAACTCAGGAGAGTCCGTGTTACTATACTACTGTTGTTCCAGCCAGATCATGTCATTTCTTTCCGTTTTCCTTTTCTAAAAACCTATCTCGTCTTCCTTTTTTAGCTTCACAGCTTTGAAGTTGGGAGTAGGGTCTGTAGGAGGAAACTCAGTTTTCTTTTAAAAACTTTTCTGCCACTGTTGCTTTTTCCCTATTGAAACTCCTACGTATTGTTCCTTTTCAATATTATTGGGAAAAAACAGAAAAAATGGAACTTTGCATGACTGGCAGTTTTTTAACTAGTCTTATAGCTTTCTGTTTTTCTAAAACTTTACATAACGTGTGCATACCACTCTTTCTCTATACGCTCTCACATCATTCAATAATAGAACAACTGTGTTAATACATTTTTGTGCAAAGTCTGCATTTTCCTTTCTCCTTCTGTCTTTTCTTTTAATGCCCTGTTGGCTCCAACTATTACATTTAACTACAGAAAGGAAAAGTTGATGGGAAAGTATTGAAAGTGAAAGGCTGGTGAATGGAGAAATTTTATTGTTGGATGGATAAATTGAAAATCGAGTGTATCCATTAAAACCCAGTAGTAGTTTTGAGTGAAAAACTAGAGAAAACGAGATCATAGGAGAAGGGAAAAACGAACACATCTCCTTCTTATGTTCTTTTACTATTTGACTTCATTTTTAAGAGAAAAAATTGAATATACTTTTACATTTGTAAAGAAGAAAAGGGGATTGAATGATAATATGCATCATGTTTCATAAATGTTTTTTGACGTAGAGAAAATGAGGAGAATATCATGACGATATATATTGAGGGGGAAACGCCTAGAAATAACTGTTCCTTTTACCTTTTCACTTTCTCCCTTCTGTTTTTATCCTGTTTAAAGCAAACTAAAATGTGTCGACTTTTTCAAAGGTGCAGAGCATCATAATACGGATAAAAGATCGAATATCGCCTGCTCGCGTATCTGGTAGAGATTGGAAAGTTGAATCCTTTTATTCATGATGTCATTTTAAAATTACGTTTTGTACCCCCATTGAAAAAAATGCCGTTTTTTTCTCAAGCAAATTTCCTTGGATTTAATGTAGTGAATATATAAGAAGGGAAAAACCAATTATTGATTTGAGAGGAAACGATGTATTGTTCAAAAGAATATGACGCTGCAGACAATAACGATGTATATATTCAGATTCAGCAAAAAATATGCGCCTGACTCACACCGATAAGATGTAGGAAAGTACCTGAAAAGGAGGAGCGGCCGCTTTTACAAAGGTCTGGAACTGGAAGTGAACCTCACTTATTCCTATTTATTCGCTAACTTTTTTTATTCATGAATGATGATGCTGATGAGGACGATGATGAAAAAAAATCACTGACTGTATAATATTGTAATAAGTATAAGAATAAATATGTCGTAGTGTCATCATCATCAACATCATTATATTTCCATATTATACATCCGAACACAGAATCACTCAAGCAAAGAAAAAGCTGAGAATCGCTGGAATCGCAAAAAAAATATCAACAGCATCATCCTTCTTTATTGTCGCCATTACATTTGCTCCTTTGCCCCTGTATAAAATTATCATTTTGGTTGCCCCACACAGCACAATTCCCGCTGTATAATAATAAGCAAAAGATTTTCTTTTTATAGTAGCCTGCAAAAAAAGTTTTTATGTCTTCATTACGAAAACGTAGTTTTCGTCCGCTTCGCCTTGTCTTGTTCCCTCAAAATGTCCCAGTATTTATGGCAGGCAATATAATAATAAACTTTGGAGTTGATTTCCGGAGACTATCGAACTACGTTAAAAACGACAGCTTAAGACGCACAAAATACCAACAAAAAATCAGTTTTAAAAAATATCAAAAGCATTCCACTATCATCGGCGTTATTTTTGCTCCCTTTCTTTAGTCACGAGTCATCACCTCTTACGTAAATGTACCCGTTTTAGCTGATTTGGCTTCAATCCTGATATTATCATTGGCATAGTCCGCTTTCTTATTTTATAACAATTTCTTTATTAACCAAAGGCCAAAAATGTATCAGTCCATTGTATTTACAAAATATATATAGTCGTATCCTATACCTTTTTCAGTGATAATGGAAGAGTGCGCGGCTTGTGTGTGTGGTAAAGCAAATGTACACAATAAATCCAGACTTTTGGAGACATGAATGTCCCAAACTTTGCCTATCAACATAAGCTGAGCAAAGAAGGAGGAAATGACACCATACAGTTTTATACTGAAGATCATACCGTGATGGCTAAAGATACTTTCTTTTTTTAAAAAACTGGGCAGATGCTAACTTCAAGAAAGAAAGCAAAATGTATTTACTTTTCACGTAAAAAATCCTATATCCCTCCAACTTTACCTATACACTAAGAGCATAATATAATATTATTATTATCATCATCATAAGGATTTATTTTCATTTTTACTTCTTTTTAGTGTATTTTGTCGCGACTTGAGAAAATGGAGAACTTTTCTTTTAACCAGATCTTTTCTCATTTTACGTATTGTGTAATGGAAGAAGCTTTTTGAGTAGAAAATAAAGCGTGTTATCTCCCTTCCACAGGAGCAGAACGGGAGCTGCAATTCCACACGCATATAAATTTAACTAGTGGAATATATATTCTGTGTGGAATAATAAGGTGTAATACTCTCTCGATATATGATCTTGTAAGTTGACTACGTTCTTGTTGATTCATTTCTTGTATAAGAAATTCACATAAGCCGTAATAGATTGACCGAGCTCTTCTCTCTTTGAGTTATCATCATTATCACAGGAGTCGTCTCATCTTATCAGAATTTGTGTCATTATGAAAGTGAAGCGTGTAACGCTCTGACGTGCTTGTTCCAGTTTCTATCCAGTTTTACACTAAAAACTTTATGTTTAACTTTTTAAAGTTTTCTTATGTTGATGATGCTTTAGCTTCCCGATCTGATGTATCCCGACAACGACAGCTCGACAGTTCTGGTTTAGAATATTGACGTGAAATACGGCTCTAGAATAAAAGTGGGATTTCTCAAAAAAATCTTTGCATTTGGCAGCACGAGTAGTCTTATCAGAGTTGAGCTCCTTGAATAAAGTTATCATTATGTCAACCTATTCACCCAAAGCTGTAGTAACTGCCGGGGCACTAACGGTTATATATAGCTCAACTCTCTAGCATTCTAATGCCACGTACTCTCATTGACAATGTCACCCTTGAAGGATTTTTAGCAATATTTACGTTTTAAACAATCAAAATTGACTTTGTTTTGTTATTCTGCACATATTTCCAAGCAGTAAATATTGATAAAGTTTTGAAACACATATATTCTCATTCTGTCAATGTTTGAATGAATTATGTAACTCCTCTTGATATCTCCCTTGTTTTCCTGATTTAGCTAGACCTCTCCAGGTTTA
>JAANSO010002494.1:0-13346 GCA_036507315.1 Lepidocyrtus fimetarius
GCACTGATACGATTTATTCCTATCTCAACCCCGTTTCACCTCACCTAATCCTAATTTACCACACATCATTCATCATCGCATCATGATGATAGCGCAAGTTAAAAAGTTACGTACTCAAAAGGGCTCTACAACAAACCATTTAAAATCAATGAGAAACGGTCCTGGAAAAGAATAGAGAATGTAATCCGATTAAGGTTAAACTGCTTTTTAATCAATTGAGATAATACATAGGCTATTACCTGTGCAAGCAACCACTTTACCTGAATTTACCACAAAAATTCATTCTGTTTAAATATTTTAAAAAGTACATTGTAATGTAAGCAAAACACTTTCTGGTGAGTTAGTGATAGGTAAAATGTAAAAATGCCTACTTCCTTAAAAAAATTCCTTTCTTTTGGTGATTGCTTTATCAACAAATTATTATTTTATTTGTTCAAATAGGTACTTAAAATATTACAAATTAAAAGTTCTCTGCTTTTATTTCCTCTCATAAGTTCACCTCTTAATCCCATTTTTTAAGTATTTTGAGAAACAACAATGGCTATACAAAGGTAGAGTTTGTGTGTCAGAATGCTCATTAGAAAAAGAAAGGATAGCCTATAAAAATTAAAATACCGATATCCAGCTTTCAATAATATGCTTTTTGCTTTGTCAACGAATCATAAATGAGTTGCAAAAAATAACATTTCATACATATTAGACAATTCGATAGATCACTTGCAATCATAACCTAAACGTAAAATGCAAGCAGATTTCATGGTTTTCTGCCTGTAGTCTTTTAGCATCTTTATAATAACAACCATACTTATTCTGCTACTGCTACGTAAGATTAAAATTGCAGTAAAGAAGTTGTGTAATGAGTAAAAAACACATTACCTCTACAACCCAAAATACAATCTATATTATAAAGTCTGCTCAAACCTTACTTTCAGCCATACCCATACTTCAAACAAAAATTTACCTTTGTTAAGGCCATTATTATTGTTGTATACATGCTTCTCATTTTATTCCATCCACTTTTCAAGGATTGTAGTTAAACTGGCAACATTTATTTTCCAAAGGAAAAGAATAAACTAATGAAGGAAATTTCTGTTTACTTTTGTCATGCTAAAAAAATATAACAAGTGAGCAGCAGAACAAGAGTNATAAACTAATGAAGGAAATTTCTGTTTACTTTTGTCATGCTAAAAAAATATAACAAGTGAGCAGCAGAACAAGAGTAACAGGAAAGGAGGAGAAGGTGGTTTGTTAGTGGTAGCTTAATAATGAGGTTTAGTTGATGTTGATACTTCACAAATTTAAATTTTAAACAAGTACGTTTATCTGGCAAAGAGATAATAATGCAAACTTTTAGAAAATAGGAGGGTTGGTTTTTGGTTATGCTGGTGGCTCTTCAGAGTTCACTTGTTCCTATTCAAAGACAATTTTTTAAAACTTGTGACGCAAATGACAATGACTAAACATGTACTCATCGTCATCACACGGGTAAAGCAGCAACTTAAAAAGGAACACCTACAAATTGTTTCTCTGTTTAGTTTGTCATGTGAGTGAAGTATTCTTTGCTAAAACTCTTGTATATGAATATACTTCATGATGGATACTTATAAGGTGGACAAGAAGACAAAAAATTAAGTTTATTTTGGATTATTTAGTAATTTTCGTATATTGCTTGCTTACACAACTAAATTTACGAGACAGTGTATTTGCAAATATAAAAATGCGAGAACATTACTAAAAGTAGTAAAAAGGATTATTGTAAAATAAACGTTTTCTTTAGTTTGCATACGATCAAGGTATTATTGGGTGCCCATAATATCACACATACATCAACATCATTTCAATTTGTAATTTAAATGTTTTCAAAACACTTTTTATTCTTATCAACAGACAAATTGAAAAAAGATACTTAAGTATTTGTATGTATAATTTTAATGCTGTCTTATCTTAAGCCATCTTCATGGACATAATTTTCAAGCTGTGGTTCTGTCGACACACTTTTTATACATAAAGAGTTACGATTCAGCTTTTAGCTTTTATCATTATTAGAGTAAGAGACAGGAAACTACTACAATAAAACGGCCATAACGTCTTATTAATTTTATTTCAAGTGTAATCCTTGCTTTCCTCAGCATGACGGCCATTCTATTATCTCTGAGAGAAAATTTTCTGGAAATAAAAGTTCAATTTTCTACCTGTAAAGGTAAAACACACAATTGCTGATTTAAATATTGTAAATATTTTATGAATGTGTCTGTGTGTATGCGAGCTATTTGCGTCATTCTTGCGGCACTTCACTCCGCATATGTTTACACTGACGACAAAATAAAAGTTAGATCAGATAAAATCAAAAGAGGGAAATATTTGCATTGTTGTTAGCCTTTGCAATACAGTTTAATTCAATCTGTCACCGAATCCAAGCCATACGTAAATTAACAATTAGCCACTTTCGATATTTGCATAGAATTTTCATTTGTATGATTAAGTAATTGAAAACCATATTGTTGCAAAGTTTTACAAAAGTAAAAAAGGTTTTTCGCGTACGTACCTAACAGATAGGCAGATGTATATTAGAAACAATTGAAACGATACATTTATTGGCTCTGATGTGTTGTTCCTAATGACATGCTAATAAGACCTACGAACATTTAGAAAATTGAAAGCCTTTCCTTTCGTTTCAGAAAACTCCAAGGATAGAAAAATAATTAGCAGTTTTCTCTTCCAGTTTTTTCTACTTTATTCAAATCTTTATCTTTACTTTATCGCACTACAAATAATTAGTTGTTAATTTAATCATCGGAATAATGTTTCATGTTCCAATTAAATTTCTTATAGTCAACTAGAGTCAAAAAGTAATTCAATCAAAGGTAAAATGGATTCATGCATTTAATCAATTGTTTTGCTATATGAGCGAATCTTATCGGGATGACACATTTTTAACAAAATCTTATGAAAAAGTGAATATTTTGAACTTTTGATGTGCTCTATTTAACTCCTCCGCTGTCGGAAGTTCTTTTTCTTTCTTTGAATGAGTGACTCATAAACAAATTACGAGAGATGGGTTTTAACAGAATGATTCATGAATGATGACGATAGAGAAAATGGGAGTTATTCAGTATTCTTTTTAAATGAAACAAAAATGACTTTGAAATTGAAGTTAGCGACCATTAGCATTGGCAGCATAATATCTTTCATTCTGTAGTAGCTACATAATAATGCTATAATATATCATCAACGTCAGCTACATGTTTTTACGATGAGGATGTATATGAATGTTCATCATTATTATTATCATGATGTATGCATAATGACAATAACTTTTTTTAACTCTTCACTCTCTTTGCTTGCCAAACAGTTAAAGTAAAAGAAATGTATGTGTATACTTTTTACTTACAAAACTATGAACTACGACGGACGGACTACCCAGTAATTTAAGAATTCAACCTTTATTCTGTTCGCACATCCATCTTCTCACTCAAGCTGAATATCAGTAGTAAAGTAATATACTGCAAGCAATGTCTGTTCAGCAATAACTCTAGAAAATAATAAAAAGCCTCCTCTTTTCTCTTCTTTTTTCCTCATCGCTCAACTCGCTTCATAGTTCATCCATGATAAAGCTCTACGAAGCCTTGGCTTGTGTCTGTCGATGGAAAACCTAGAAAAGCGGCATTTATCCGCTTTATTATCCACCTTTCTTCTTTTACTATTCCGTAATATAGCATACGCCATGCCTCACTCACTGTCTTCTCTCACACAATAATATGCAACCGGATATTTCAAGCACATGCAATAACAAAAAAGAGCTTTCATGCATGTTTTAACTCAGTTTTCAACATAAATATTAGACACTTCCCTCTCCAAATATGAGTATAAGTTACGGGCTCGGAGGAAAGCTCAAAAAAATTATATTAACGTACTTTATTCAGTTATTCACCAACCAAGCAAACCAACTAAACTCTTGCTCAATAATAATAATGTACTTCTTCAATCCTGTCATATTATAAGTAGAAGGGAGGGGTGGATAGAGTTCATCATCATATTTTCTTTTCTCTTTTTTATTATTAGTAATATACTAACTAGAACTATTCCCCAAATAGAATGATACAACAACAGCAGGTTGAAAGGCTCAGGTAGAAGGAGACCATTCCATTTCATATTACAATCACAATCACACAAACATAAGTACAGTGCCAAAAGGAATGCCTTTATAGATTTTAGAGCCTCTGCCACTTAAGCAGAAAAGAAAAGAGGTCTCACATGGCTTCTCCTCTCATTCACGGTCTCTCTAACCTCACCTTAGGCCAAATTTACACCTATTTGATGAATTAGCATTCAACACAACCAAACCAGGAAGGAAAACAGTTGCATACCATCACTTCAATTTATATAGATACAGATTTTTAGTATAGCTACTACGTATGTATACAACCAGGAGAAAAACTTTCGTTTGGCTAGCATTTTTGCTTTCCTTTGGGTTGAAAATAAAAATTTTCGCTCCTTTCCCCCAAACGCACGGGTGTACAATGATAATACAATAGTAATGGAGAAATTAAACTAAAATGAGGCAATTTCAAGTAAAAACTTGTTAGTTTAAGCATTGCTAAAACTGTAATGTAAATTACACATTTTTCTTCCTAGATTTACCTTTAAAAATGGATAACAAAACATTATTCTTTTAGTGTGCGTGTGTGGAGACGTGGTAATTTGAAAGCAAGTAAAAAGGAATTAAAATTAAAAAGAAGGGAGTGAAGAATAATGAACTCCACTCAAGCTTTCAGACATAGAAAAATTGTTTCAAAGTGGGATAAAGAAAGACAAAAGTCACATAATTTGATGTGTGTTTTCCTCTCCTCATTCTAGATTTAAACAAGCAAAAATAAGTTAGTGAGCCAGGTCGTGCAGAAATTGAAGCAAGGGAATATATGGTCAGGCGTGCAAGCACCACAAGGATACAAAAATGAGTAAATTGAATATTATTTAGTTGAGTATATGATCAGAGAACCAAGACATAAAATACTATTCCGACAGTCTAATATAATACCCCTTCTCATCAATATTAGTATCAATATCGAAGCTTCTTTTTGATGAGTACACTCGAGCTAAAAAAGATACTTTCGGAGGTGAAGGAAGAAATACGGAGAAAAAGAGGTACATATTATGAGCTAGACCAATTTCTTATGATGGATATGGATATTATGGATTCTCTTTCTTCGTTTGTTCTGTGGCTAGGTTATTACACTTAACTAATGTAGTAATAGGCTTCCTCTTATTCTATTATATATTCTTTATATAGGTGGAAGTTTTAGTTTTGCAACCTCTCCAACTCTTCAACTTCCAATGTCTTCCTGTTGTCCCCAAAGAAGAAGACAAGTCAAGGGAAAGGAGACAATGCGAGCGAACTCAAAACTTCAAGAAACGAAGAAGGGAAAGAGAATCCACTCACTCACTTTGCCATGCCACTGACTCTTCTCTCGACTTCTTCTTTTCCTCTCTTTCACTCTGCACGAAACTTGAGCTGACTACTACTTTTTCTGACAATGAATGAATTAAGCCGAAAACATTTCTTAGAAACCCCTGTTGGTCTGATATATTCCTTCTTACTTGTAGTGTGAGAGAAAAAGAAAACGACTTGTTCGTCACAAAGCAGAAAACTAAAAACGTACAATTTCATTTCACTTCCTTTCCTCCTCACTTTTCCTTATAATAAATATTCATCAGCAATATTATTGCTAACCATGCATTGCTACTTGAGAGAAGTCACTTCAACTTCATTCCCTTCCATTACCTATGCTCTATGTACTTTCTTCATTTTCATGCATTCTTAAGTGTCTGTCTTTGGATAAAAAATTGGAAAATGTAAGGTATAAGAGACTAACCCTTGCTCTAGCCTTTCCATAATCATGTTTATAAGAATCTTTTCGTATTATTAGTCCTATTCAACTCTTCAACCTACCACCGCTTAAAAATTCCCTTTAGCATATTAGTCACATCTAGAGAAACACTTTCTTTAGATATATTTAGCCATATAGCAAAATATAAACCAAAAGTATAGCTGTATGTATAGATGTTAAATTATTTTACAAAAAAAGTTTAGTATTATACTACTGTTTACCAGAAAGAAAGACATATAGTTTGAATCGGAAGGAATTAACTTTTGATATGATATAATGCTCGGCTAGAACTGAAGCGGCTGACTGACTGCTACATTTTGTTAGCAATATGGAATATTTTACAGTTCGATACGTGCTTTATCCCACCCAAGCCAAACCTAAGCCACGTCACATTACCCAGTTAGCGTCAGTTTTCAGGTGAAAGTAGAATATTTTTATGTAGAAATCAGAATATGCCTAACTATATAAAATATCCTACAATATAATAACTGACAAATGGAATGGAGGTGAAGAAGCCAATATAAAAACCATGCAAAACCGATACTTTCCTTCACCCGCATAGCTTTATTACCCTTTTATTTTTGCCATGACTTTCTATACTCGGAATTTTAATAATAGAAAAAAATTCTCTGCTTTATATCACAGGAATCATGTCAAATTATACAACGTATTTGACCGTAAAACAGAATCTTAACGGTACAGACTTCACACCTTCAATCAAAGAGACCCGTGTTTCAAGATACTTTAGCCGGAAGAAAACCTTGAACGATGAACCTCACATGTATTTCTTGAGGCATATGATCAATCGAGATCAAACAATCCTTTCTTTTGTCTATATGCCGCTCATACAAATTAACATTTAGTTCCAAGAAAAGACAATACAATGGTATTCATTTTGATAAGCCTTTACCGAGAAAAGTTCATTAAATGAAACATTCAATCGTAATGCTTTTAAAATCAAAGCAACTACAAATCAGTTAAACGATTGACGACCGTGTATAATAATGCTTTACTTTTTATGCCAACTCACAACAATCAATTAAAAGGACGAATATCTTCTTCAAAAGCAGAATTTTTGATAATTGACTTTTTGCTTTGATTTATATGATGAATAATTTAATTACACATTTCTAATTATTATTTTGCACTGCTTTATAAACTGGAGTTTTTAAAAAGTAGAATGAATGCCTATACATTTGACATTGTGGTGAAATAGCGCCAATGAGATTGCTTTTTTGCAGGTTAATGCGACTGATGATAATAATATGATAATGAGAAGCTATTTACTGGCTCGCACTAGTAAATTGGAATTCTTTTTCTGAATAATTTTCTTTTCACAGGTACTATTGAGTGAAAATGTATGAGCAAAAAGATCTATAGGCATATACTAAATAGGAAATAGATATTAAAGCACTTACAAAATATCAAAGCTGACAAGATGATGATGCTGATGAAGATCAATTCTAAAGATTGCCACTATTGGTGCCGCTCCAATTGGTTAACAGGCCTGGTGAATGGTGGAGATGGTAGTGGCAAGGAAAACCAATCTATGAAACCGCAACCGTCTAGCCTCCTAATTTGTTCGCACAAGAAGAGAACCTGTTTCCTCGTCTTATTAAAATTCTTCAAATGGGAGGATGGACTAGGACGTTGCAGGTAGAAGAACAAGAGAAGACGCCACGACAGAAGTGTGTGGAAACAACCAGCTATGATCAGGATCAAACCACAACTAACAAGAGCTCCAAACAAGCACCAGAGCACTTACCTACCACCTTTAACATAGTCACACACAACAACCACGCAGCTCAAGCTCGTCCATGTACTTTTTTCCCCGTTTTCTTTTCTCTTTTACTCCACCATCAATATCAACAGCAGAATAAAAAAGAAACAACAGCAGCACGCTATGAAGTATTTTTTAGAAAAGAGTGGTACATAAAAAATCAAGTAAGCTTCACTCACTCTCACTCTTTTTTTCTCATTCTGTCTGTCTAAAGATATGCTGGCTGAGCTCATGGTGTTACTACAACAGTTGTGTACAATAATATCTATTCATCATCATCTTCATCATTCTAGTTGAGTAACTAAAGAAGAAATATCATTTCAATCTCTTATAATATGAAAACGAGAAGACTAAAAACGTCGATAGACGACCGGTTTTCACTTTCTCGCTTATACGATATGATTGGAAGAGCAAACAACAGGACTGTTACCGAATGGCGTGTAAAAAAGATGAAATAGAAATATACACGATCTCTCTCCAGCAACGTTTCTCCAAATTTTCTATTTAGCTGGCTAACAGAATTCATTCCGGATAAAAGAAAAGCAGGAATGCTCATAGATAAACGGAGTTGTAAAATACATATAGACAGAACAAGAATATGAAATCCTGAGAATCTCTCCATTTTTCATCCCATTCCAAACAGTGAAAAAGTTGGGTGGTAAAAACTCAGGTAAATTCTCTTGAAAAAAGTGTGAGTAGAATTACATATTTATTTTCCCTCTACTATCAATACGAAAGCTAAGACATTTTATTGATAAGCTTCACACGAAAGAGGAAAAGCAAAAAACATGTCATAGTCATGCCTTCATGCCAAAAACTATTTCACAAGCTACCTGTCTTTTTCTTTTCCCCTTTTTTGTTTATAAAAATTGTATAACGAACGTTTAGTTATTTTTAAATCATGGAAAATATATAATAAAAAAGAAAAAGTTTTAGTTCCATTTAACTTAATGCTGTTCCTATATCATTTTTCTCTCATTCACTCTTCTCTCTACTCTATATAGCTCATTCACGTGTCGAGTTTGGAAACACTTTCTCTGTTTGATTTCAAAACAATGTAGTTCTTATAGTTCTTCATAACTTTTATCATACCTATTTTTTCCCCGTAACTTTTTTTTAACTAGTCAGGCTTAAGCAAAGTTTCGTTTTCGCTTAAAAAAGAAACAAGGTGGGAAAATGGGTAATTTTCCTCAATTTTTAGATGAAGTGCTGCTGCACTTTATGGCTTGTCCTTACCTCTTCTGACTTTCATACAATCTCTTCTCTAAAGAAGTAAGAAAAACAAAACAGTTATGAAAGGAAGCTTCATTCACAAGAGTACTTGCGTGCGCTTTGAAGATTTCCGTTGTTTTTATACCTGGACAGGTTTTTAAGGATAATAATAATAAGGTAATAGCAATACATTTTAGGTACTTTTTTCTAGCTAAAATTCTTTCTAAAAAGTAAAAACCAATCTCTTGAGACGTCTGCCTTGGTGGTTTAGTGCGGTGTTGTGCAACTCGAGTTAGTCAACGAGAACATAATCCAAAAAAAAATTGGGGAGAGAGGGTGAGATGACCGAAAACCTGCTGCATAATGCATATTTAAATAGCTAAACATATGAATAAAACTATTATTATTTGACGGAGGAATTATGTTTCCTAATTTTTCATCTCGTCACAAGAACCAGGAGTATAATAGAATGGAAACTATAATAGGGTTTACCCTTCCTTCACCTGTGCAATGTATGATTGTCTTCTTGTTTCATGAGATGAGAGAGACAAGGGAAAAAATATACGTTACAAAGTACAAATGTGCGTGACTAGTCATAAAGGATGACTGGAAATGAACGCATTTATTTATAAGCATAGCAAATTTAAGTTATTCTTTATGGGTTCAGCTACTCCAAAGTTGAAACTCCAAAATACACAGCATCATCGAATTCAAGCCAAATATATTTTTCGTTTTTGATAAAAACATGCACTTTAATCTGATTATACAGACATTACGTGGTTTAAACTCTTTCAATTATTGGATCAGTTTAAAATATTTCAACATACGCCAACCTTAATTTTTTATACTTTTAACAAATTGCTTTTCTGCTGAATTGTTAAACCAGCTCGTTTCGTTCAATTCGCCAGTAATTTGAAAGCAACTGTTTCACTCGCTGTCTAAAATACAATTGTCAAATTGAAATGGAAAAACCTTTAAAGCTGGTTTCAATTCAAAAGGAGACAATAACCCCTCGACAAAAAAAAGTTGTCATAAACTAATATGATTAAATGTTTAGAAGGGTTTTATGATGACTGCTGAACAGAGAAGAAAGAGAGGGGAAATCATTAAAATGCATGCAAACGGAAGTCACGCCTGTTTCCAAACAATAAACGACATTTCCTCATTTTCATATTATTAGTACAAGAAGGAGTTTTGAAATGAGATAAACGCATTACTCAAATATTCAATCAGAGGAGCAAAATTCTGGTAAGTGGGAACGACAGATAAAACATCCTGCTTAATATTTGTCAAATTATGTTAAGTTTAGCAACATTTTTAAAAAGGTATGTTTCCTTATTTGTTACTTTTTTCAAAAACCGACATAATTTTTACCCAAAAACTAAGGAAATTCATTACTTTTTGCAATATAGATAGATTTATTGGAGCCTAAATATTTTTCCAGGGCACCTGTGTGTGCCACTTGAGTCTGCTCTGTAAAATCAAATTCTGTTTATTTTATGAGCATCATAAATACGGTTTTCCTATCTTTAACTTATTACTTTCCAAATTTCATATATCCTCTCTGCTAAACTAAATCTACCAAAAATTTCTTTTAACTTCCTTTGATTCCTCTTCAGCTCTCGAAAAAACTAAAAGTACGGGATTGAGCTAACTAACGAGAAAATATTTTGCTTACCCTATTTTTCTACCTGACTAATACATCTTGTTTCGAACCAAGTCATGCCATACTATTCTCCATCTCAACCTTGCCTACGAACTATTTCTTTATATCACCAAAAAATACGAAGAAAGTTTCTTCTTGCCATTCTTTATTTTTTTCTTGAAACAAATGCAGCAGCCGGTGTAAGGTAGACTACGAATTACATTTCCTTTAGAAAAGACCACCATCCTTGTTTGACGTTGGAACTGGCACGACTTTCTAATTCGTTTCAATTCCTAAGCTCAACCAGGTCCTTTTCTCTCTCAGATAAACATTCCACTTCCAGCTCGCCACACGCAGCAAACTGAGCAACTTCAGTTTGTAGTAGTAGAAAACAACAAAAACAGTTTTTTCTTCTTTTCTTCCATCTAAATACCTGTGCTATATTATTTTCCTTCTCTTTTTTCTGCATTATCAAGCAATTTTTCTTACTAACATAAAAGAATATGTAATAGCCTGAGAATATTAAAAAACCTGCCCAGGTATATCCACACTATCCGCTCTTGCTTTTTTCGCAGTGTGTGGGTTCAGAGAGAGTAGATTGTTGTAGAAAGTAACCAATGCCATGAAAGAGTAGATAAAAGCTACATTGAAGACGAAGAGTTTTCATTTTTTACAAAAAAATCCCCAAAAGTTTTCCTTATTCACATTTCTACAACAGCCCCATTACCATTTTCTTTCACATACAAACACAATGCAATTACATTTTGGAAAAGTTCTTTATGCAAACTATCCAGTTTCAACGATGGAATGGAGTAAGTAGCTTGCTGGCAACATTTTCTACCTTTTTCCGTTTTATTATCCACCATCACATAGCACATTCACTGTATTGCCTTCATTTGTCTGTTTCCACTTTTCTTTTAGAGTGAGCAAAAGAAAATGCTTCAAACGTGAGAGAAAAGATACTAAGGCACATTATCCGTAAAGAGGAGGTAAAGAAAGTGGAAAAAAGTTGCCAAATATCTATTCAGTTTCTCTAGTAAAAGAATGTATACAAATTTGAGTATTATTGTCACAACTTTTGTATGCTACTGCAACAATACGCTTGAGGTTTTTACCTTTTGCTCATTTTAATAATAACTTTCAAACATTGGTTTGCACCCAATTTTTGCAAACACGTAATAAGCTCAGTTAACTTGATCAAAAAGAAAAACATACATACAAATTGGATAATGAAGTCATGATTCCTTTTGTCAAGTTGTTAAAAAAGTAACTGCATAGCGGGGCAACATGAGATATACTACAAATTGCAAATTAGTTTAATTTTTTGTTAAATTATAGATTGCAAACAATTTTTTGGATTAAAAATTGAATTTGAAATAATTTTTCAAACAACAGAAGAACTAGCGCGAATTAAAATGAGACGAAACGACCTTAAATGCCGTTTTCAGCTCCATCTGCACTCTGAAAATGAATCCCGTTAACAGCAGTAGAGCTTTTTTAAACAGAAATTAATACTTCAAAAATATTTTTCTGTAGTCGATCGAATGTACAATTTGAATATAAATCATTATTTGAGATATTTGAGTTTTGTACTACATTTTTAATGCAAGTTTATGCTAAAGACTTTTCAAGTTTTGTTTGATATAAAATCGGTCAATAGTAATGGCGTATTAAGATTGTGTTGGTTGAATCCTGAAAATCCTTTATTTGTAAACCGAGTATCGAAAAAATTGAGAATCGGTTTTAGAAATAAAACGTATTTTTACGTCAACCCTCTACACAACAAAGTGCACGTAATTGTTGCAAAGTCATCGTTACAGATAGTTATTCATAATTTAGTATCCCTTAGTAACGCTTTTTACTGTCTAATTTCTGCCTCACTTTTTTTCGCTATTTCTAGAAAATTTTCCAAGCCAAACATTTTTCTCAATTTCTCGACGAATAAGTTAGCCGTCAAACATTACAACGTTTTGTAGCACTAATAAAATAGCATCGTAATAATGCTAATTCATAAAAGCGTTTTGTTGAAGTTCAAATTACAAATACATAATTTTTAAATATTCGTAAAAATCCCAAAAATCCTTTTGCTGACCTGTTTTAGTTGATTTATAATTTCCTGGAGCTCGTTATTTTTATCCTGAAATTAAAATTAGAGAATAGTTAAAAAGGCTCTTTCATGATTCATGACCATTAATTTTAAAATATCCATATTATGCATTATCTGATTTCTTACGTCTTTGTTTTGTAGCAACTTTTGATAAGAATCCACTAAAGCCTTGTTCTGTTCTTCAAGAGTGTCCGATTTCTCAATATACTCCACAGCTGCTTGTTTTAATTGTTCAATCTGTGAAAAATAAGAAATCCAAAGAGTAATTAAATTTTGCATGTGCTATACTATACTTCAATCCATCAAACCTATTTACCTCTTCATCCCGCTGAGAGCACAGGGCTTCCAACTCCACAATCCTGGCCTTGTAAGCTTTTAATCGCTCAGCATCCACAAATTCTAAAAAAATAATGAATTTTATGACGCAATTGTTATCTTCACATGCTGAAACACATATAAATTACAGCGATAACCTCTCTTACCCTCATTTTCTTCCGGTGTTTCTGCCAAAACCTCCTTTGTAAAGTTACTAATCTGCCCTTTTAAATTCGTAAAGCTTTCTCCAAGCCATGACATGATGAACGCTTAAATATCCTCGTCTTTTAGATATTAGAAAAGTGTGATGATTCCACTGGCACTTATCCTTTGTGTCCTCATTTGGTATGCTTTCCACACGTCTCCAAATGGCATTCAATTCGCCGTCCAAATTTCTTT
>JAANSO010002495.1:0-13344 GCA_036507315.1 Lepidocyrtus fimetarius
GGGAACCGCCAGAAATTGTACAATCCAACAACATATCCGATCTAGCAAAAAAAATTAATAAAATTGGCGTTCATTGAAATGAGAAGTAGTAATCATTACAACCATGACTCCACTATTACCAAATGCAATATGACTACATCGTCTGTTTGCCATTTGTCGCGATCCTCTACAACAATACATGATAAAGTATTTCAACCATTCAGATCTCAATATACTGTTATTTGTCATTTAAATATTAAACAGCTACCCATTAGCTCCTCTTCATCTTCGTCAATCAATGAATCAACTGAGAAATGACCGGAGTGGTCATCTTCATCTTCCAACTCGTCAGTTGTAGGGCCACGAGATTGCCGCTTGGATTTCCGATTTTTCAGTTTTTCAGCATCCTGAGCAAGTGCTGTAAAAATATGGATTAGAAACTCATCGGTAATAAAATATTTTTGACAAAAATTTAAATGCCAATCAGTGTTTAATTGCAAGCTTATACGTATGCAGATATGATCTACTCACTTCGATTTACTGCTTCACTGATTTTGTCTAATATTTGGACCGGCATTGTGAATGTTACGGAAATTAGACGTGTGTCAGTGTGTGCCAAAACCTTTAAACAAAATTCACGTTTTGTAATGTTTTAGTGTTAATAACATCGTATAAGTATATGCATTTGTTTCAAAAAAATTGAAATAATTTGAAAATATGCATTTTATATGTTGCATTAGAGATTACAATATTCTTCATAACCAAACAATCTTTCATTATAGTTTCAACTTGTGAACCTGTCATTCATGTAACTTTCTCCAGTCCGTGTTTCGCCAAAATATTAATATTTTATTAAAAAGTTTAGCTGAAAATTAAACATATTATTGATGTTGATATTTATTTGACAAGACACGCTTTACTACATCTCGCGTAACGATAAAAAATGACATATTTTATTGCAAAAAATGATGTAGATTTTACAACATCAGTATATTACACACCCACGCATATAATCGTGTGCTCGCTCATAACTTCCCTTAGATCATCTCAAATTCAAAGATGGTTTTGATGGATTAAATAAATACATCTTAAACGTAATATTTCGAAAGTTACTTCTCTTCTATAAAGTAGCTTTGAATAAAGTTGATCAACCGCCATTAAAAACAGGATTTTAAAAATTTCTATACATGCAAAATTTTTTACAGTTCAATATAACGCATCCCTCGTAACGTTATAGTTTTCAAATATCGTATCATTTTGTTTGTCTGATTATTATTATCAAAAATTAAACTTAATACATAGAAAACAAATATGTTTGCATATGTCAACCTATAGATGTACGCAATGATATTACGATTGCAGTATAAATCCAGTATGTACATACACTGCATTACGCTGGATTAAAAATACAAAAGGTTTAAAAATAGTTACAAGCTTGAATCAATTTAAGCAGGCCTTCATCCCAGCCTTTCTCCCCGAATAACATCAACATATTTGTACTTTTTTCACAGTGTTCAACTGGGAATTGTAACGTCTAGCGTCTATAAGTGCCAATATAGTTTTCATGCGTTTTCGAATCGTACGGAATGGTTGCGTTGTATAAAAATAGGCATACTGAAAATTAAAATTAAAAAGCATGTGCTATTTACATCATACTGTAAGATTCCAACCCAAAAAATGTGATACTCATTCTAAAGTACATTTTAATTTCTAATTTAGCATGTGCTATTTACATCATACTGTAAGATTCCAACCCAAAAAATGTGATACTCATTCTAAAGTACATTTTAATTTCTGATTTTTATAATTATTCTGTTAATGGGACAATGTTAGTGAAAGCCACGAAAAATTTTTCTCGTTTACTAGATTACTTACTACCTACCTAATATATATTTCAATTTCAATTTTCAATTTCAATTTCAATTTATTCACATCATATTTAGCACATTATACAATAACAAATTAGGAAGAACAATATCCTATTAGTATAGGTTCTTCGTCTGATCTTAAAAAAATTAATATATTCCTTAAGAATGCCTAGAGTTGCCATGAAATATCACAATTGCAGTTGGGCAACAACGGGTGCGCATTTTATATAGTGGGAGTACAGATAAAAATGATAAAATACCTATTTTAGCCTTTAACTAACAAAAGGCAAGTTTGAAACTACATTCAGAACGGACCGGATGCTAAAAGTAAAAATTCCACTTTACTCCTCATTCTCACCATGGATTGTCAAAATTAGTGGCTGAGAAAGATTCCTACAAGGCTGGGGTGGAAGAGAATTCTTCAACAACAAAAACTAAGCACACATTTTCGAACAAAGACTGCAATATTATTTGTGCCATACCATGAGGCAATACTAGAAAACGCCACAGCGGCTACTAGGCTGCATAAAATATATAAATATCCCGAGAAAATAATGAATAGATAGGCAACCCTCTTGTAAATGAAAGACATTGATAGAATGAAAAGATTGTTCATGAAGTAAAGGGAACATGAGAATATTTTATAGTATATGCCGTTGCATCATCATACATAGTCTCATCAACATAGGTATATGTGTTACCTATTTTGAATGAAAAATAGTAGGAAAAGGAGCTTAAATGAAAATAGAATGAAGAAAAAAATTCCTCTGGGGACAAAAACTACTGGTAGGTTTTCGAACCAGTCCTACTGAAGCTGTTGATCAAGCAGCAATACACCACGTTCGTTATTTCCCTTTCCTTGAGAATTGCATTGTGCTCCGGGGTGAGAGTGAAGTGCATTCAGTTTTTGAGTGTTGCAACCAGTTCGGAGGACTCGTGAGCTTTTTAAAAATACACAATGGTCAGTGAATGACGTTTAAAACCTACTGGACGTTCAATATTGATACCAATATATCTAAAAATGCATATTGACTTTGTTTTTGGTTTTTATTATTGTAGGGTGATCTTGATAAGGAACAAATTGCCAGTAAGTGAGCAACATAATACGTTCCAAAATTTTAAAAATGTAGAGATGAGTACAGAAAAGTGCTTTATTTGGGACTTTAATAAATTCCAGTTCTGAAGAAGGCTTTCGACACCTTCTCTCAGGGAAACACCTACATCACTCCTGAGATGGTCGGATCCATTTTCAGAATGATGGGCACAGCTTTCACAGAGGAAACTCTGCAGGAAACTATTGCCGAAATTGACGAGGACGGTTCAGGTCAAATTGAGTTTGAAGAGTTTACAATCCTTGCCGCCAAGTTCATTGTTGAGGAAGATGAGGAAGATGTCCAGAAAGAACTTAAGGAAGCCTTCCGTCTTTACGATAAGGACGGTACGTATGGCTGGATATGTGTTCCAAATAGGATGCAAAGCTGCATAAATTTGCAAAATACTTGAAAGCAACATGTTTATGATAAAACATTACAGGTCAAGGTTACATCACTACCGCCACCCTCAAGCAGATTCTCCATGAAATTGACGATAAACTCACGGAAGATGAACTGAACGCCATGATTGAGGAAATTGACGAGGACGGTTCAGGAACCGTTGATTTTGACGGTACGGTAACATGAAATATTTTTGTATATATTTCATTTGTCGGGTTCTCCTTTCTTTAGTATTATATAACATTTATTAGTGTTTACACTAATCGACTAACACACCTTCTTTCATTCTTTCGTTTTCACCTTCTTTCAAAAAGTCAAAAAAGCAAATTGATGAAAAGATTTTGTTTTATGTTTGCCAAGAAAAAGGAAAGAAAAAACTCTCAAAAACTCTTTCAAAAGGCGCTTAGACTTTTTGTAAACTAATGAATAACTATTACTAGAAAGTTTATCATCATAAAAATCTTTTAGCAAAAACCTGCCGAAAAATTTATTTATTTTCTTTTACTCTTTACTCCCTCTCAACAGAGTTCATGGAGATGATGACTGGTTAAGAAGACAAACATGTGGTGGACGCGTGCTATTCTATAAGAATTCAACTCATTCATCGAAACTCTAAAAAAGTATACATATATTATGTCTCTTGTTAGCTTTTTATGACTTATTTGTATGTATATAAGCCAAAATACAGTGCACATTCACCGATTGTCGTTACTAAATTCAAAAGTTTTTCCTTGCACACCATTAAACACGTGGAATAAGAATTGGTTTTTATTAATCTTTCAACACAAGTTTCGATGAAAGGATTTATATTTTTGCCATACATCAAACAACGGGATTATACGTCATAGGAAATTAATGTTTTACAAATTTTTGCAGTTCCTTTAAAACATCATCAAACCGGACCAATCACTCATGCATTTTTTTGAAAAGTTCATCTTTACCGTTTTGAGTGACCAACTTGATCTACTAACATCATATATCAACAACATTACTATCTGGTACGGTTGACTTTGTCATCTTTTAAACAACAATTTTAATACTTTATGCCATTTCCATGCAAAATGGTAAAATGAAAACAATAAATGAGAACATCATCAACAGTCAAAAAATTTCAGCCCTTATTGTTTCAAGTTATTTATATAATTTTAAAATGTCGTTCGCATTGATATCGTTATTTTACAATGTATTATTATTAAATACCATTTTTTTAAAATTCCGTTTCAGTTCTTTGCTTTTACTTCCGTTTCCATTTTACAGTTTATTTGAATTTGTACTTTTCGTTTCGGAAATTCAAGTTTTGATTTCAATAAAAACAGGACAAAAATACTTTGTGAATCAAGCCAAGCAAACATATTTTTAAAATCTATATAAATGTACACATATTAAACATTTCAAAGAGTCCCAAGCAGCATCGGCATTACAATGTCGTGATGAAAGTAATTTAAACTCCTCCTTATAACCATACACGTTCGATTTATCACTTGTGTATTCGGTTGGAATTAATTTTAGCTGGCTTTTGGCCGACTTTATTCTTTCCCTTATTTAATCATAACAATAAGAGTAGTCTATTATGAAGCCGATTTTCATCTATTTTTCTTAGTCTTCTTGGGTTTTAAGTTTTATTAAATTCGTTCTTTTATCATTGCAAGTTTTTGGCTTGGTGCTCCTATTGTGGGACTATTTGCATCGACGTTATCATCGTTAACAGTTTTAGGTCATAGCTATGGGACGGAAACGGTTTGACTCATCATTATTCTCCTGATTGCATAGATCAGTTGTACATTTGAATTGGTGCAAATGGAATTACACGTTTGTACTTTAGTATTAGCACGTGAAGGGGAAGACGGAACATTTTAGAAAATGAGGAGATAAAATAATACGAATGAGAATGAGTGTTGTTGTGAAATTGAAAACATTGCTGCTAAACAAAGATAGTCAGAAAGGGACTTATCAAAAATCAAGTCAATTGGCAAAGTGACAACAAAGATTTTTATTTCGGGTCCCAAGATGCCATAACTTTGCTACTTCCTATTTTACATTTCGTTTGTGTGCAATAATAAGCATAAGAGGCAAAACTGAAACATAAGTTTACAAGAAACGGAAGGAAGTAACGGCTAAAACACAAGTAATGGGTTTCAGTATTTTTCTCCTGCTTTCATTTGACATGTAGTTGTGTTTTCGTGTGCAGGAGTATTTTGTGAGGTTAGATGGAATAAGATTAAAATAGTGCCAGGGAGCAGCAAGATAGAGACAAAAATAATGGAGAGAAGTTTCAAATTCCTCGTCTTTAAAGGTTTCATAGCTGCAACTCTGCAACATGGCAGTAGAATAGAACTTCTTTTATAAAGATGTCTTTGTGTAATCACAGATATGACGATGCTGATATTTTTATACAGTCAAAATACATTATATATTTGAACTATGAGACATATTGTTATACTTAAGAGGAAATTATTATCAGGAGGATGTACATACTTTAAGGTATGATAAGACATTGTGGGTGGAATACTCAAATGCAATTGCTTGCAAAAATATTTCATGTCATGTAGTATGCGGCTTAAATGAATATTGGGTACATCACAGATAATTAAAAATTTAACAAAAATTAAAATGTCTTAGCATAAGTTAGTTCCAATTGACAACTACAATGCAAAAAAATTTACCTATCACATCTCTACACATTTCATGAATTCCACGAGTGCATATTTTCAGCGTAAAATTATAAATTCTCACGTCCGTCAACCTATTAACACCCTGTTGAGATTAATAATTAGCCATTACTAAGGGCAGCTTGACATGAAATTGAAAAAATGCAAGTAGCTCACTCATCAATTCGTTTTTCTTGTAAGACAAGAAATGAAATGTTATGAAAAATATTAAATTACGTGTCATTAGCACAGCTGTCATCGTCAGCAGTGAAACTGTTTGTCATTGAGTTTGTTAAATTAGCTGACTGACGCGTTACCGTTAACTAATAATGCTTGGTAAAGTTGGAAGGTGTGCAACATCCATTAAACCCCATTCTACAAACTGCTCCAAGAACTTACTTGGTGAGAAGTTAAAAGTAGGGTCAAGAACAAATCACTTTTATAAAATGATTTTCTGAGAAAAGTCGAAAAATATTTTCACTTTTTATCTCATTTTTCAATTTTGGCAGCTAGAACCTTTTAACTTAAATGCTAAACTACACGGATGTCGCTTTAATTCATTTACATGAAATAGAGACAGCATCTTGTGAAAATTGGGCAATGATGTCTCCTTTCTACTATAACAAGCTTTTATAACATACATACCGATATGTATGCTTATGCAGATGCTAACAGTTCCCATATAGAAAAACATTCCAAGTCAAAAGTTTTCATGGTTGACGAAGCAAAGGAACAAGGGCAAGAACCAGATTTTCTTTTAAAACTTATGGATTTTGACTGAGCTACTTGGCCAAGTGATTTCTTTCACTCTTTTCAGTCGTAATGATGATGTGTTTATTAAATAATTTAAATCATTTTTGTCCGCAAACAAATTTATCATTTTACACACGGGGCTAACATTTTAAATAATTCTTTTTATTAATACTTAGCGTCAAAGCTAACGCTTACCATATGCCAATAAAGTAAGCAGATATCATAATAAGATGGCCAGATTTACATATTACATATTATTTAACAAATTAATCATTTTAAAAGACTACAGTCTAATCTACGACTATTTCATGACCATATTCACCGTATTAAATCTGAACCTTTTCATATTTACAACAATTAGTACGTCTCATATTTATGGTCATTATGGCATTATAGAGTCGTGTTTTGTTACATTGATATTGCTCTTTGCAAAGTAAATGGTGACTGCAATAATATCTTTAAAAACAATAAATATACAGATATATAGTTTGGGTCCCACTAAATCACATAATAATTTACTCTCTTTGGTCCGTTTTTGGAAGTAGCATTGTAATACAATTATTTGTCGTTTTTAGCCTTAAATAAAATCCAGCGCAGTTTTGCTTTGATGGTCAATCACCGGAACTAAATAGTTAAATTGCTTAAAGGAAGTAGTAGCATTTATGTAGCAAACCAAATCATTTTCACCATTCAGGTTTTTAATATGCAACATTAAATGTTTGAAGACTGGTAGGTGGAGCAGAACCTGGAACGGGAACGTTGGGGGACGTTGGAGTAACTCCAAGCATTGCAGCAGCGTTGTTTTCAGGGAACTTGGAAATTTCAGCCAAGCCACCTTCTGCAGCATACGCTTGTTCAGCTTTAATTGCTTGAAGACGAATGTAAGCGTAGTATACGCAAATTCCCTGTCAAATAGTAATTATAAAGAAACACAAGCATTTCATAAAATGCATTTCATAAAATGTATAAAAGAAAAGAAATGCAAGTAAAAATGAAAAGACAAATAGCTACCCAAGTAATGATGGAAAGAAGAGAAAAGAAGATGGCAGTTTTCACACTTCCAATTCCAGCAGTCTCGGGCAGATCTTCCTCTTCAACTTTGCTCCATTGGCTTTTCAAGATGCAAAAGCAGATGAAATACAGGAATGACCACAGCGCTAAATGATTTAATAAAATTTTATTTAAATCTAATTTAGTTGTTTTGTTTTAAAATTACAACCCTAAGAATGATTTGTTATATTAGTGGAAGGAGAACCTAACCTGAAAAAATGCAATCCACAACGAAATACTCTTTGCGGTAGGTAATCATTGTTGTCTTTTCCACTATGTATTCTCCCATGATGAATCCGATGGATGCCACCACACCAATAAATCCAACAGCCAATCCAAAATTGCATGCTCCACCTGTATCATTGTACAAGCAAGTTTCACGCCCTTTGTCTGTATCGTACGTCCAAGCCTCAACAGCGATGCAACCATACACAACTAGCGCACAAATCTCCAAAATAGAAATTCATATTAGCAACATTTTCTAAAGTTAATAATTAACACCTGAAGATTATTAAATAGAATTAAATAGAGGGATTTACCAAACAAAGAATTCGAACAATGGTAGGATTTTTTCTATCATAGATAAACTTTGAAGCTGCATCCCCAAAAACTGGCATTTTTAAAATTTAACGTATTTAACTATTCCAACAATTATAATACGTCTGATTTTAAAAAAGTTTAAAATAATTTTACGTAGCAAACTTTCTCCTTTCGCTGAGTGCTTGTCTGTCTCTGCTTTACCCTGTTCTAAACGCTTCACTACCTAGCAGATCTTCCGTGGATAGGTGGACGCTGTAAGAGGAAATAAAAGGAAGTGAAGCCTGTTGATTTTTCTCATGAGTAGTCGAAAGTTGTTAGGGAATGGAGAGGAAAAAGGTATGGCAATCTGGAAATGTATTGGGTGAAATGGTGATGATATGGTAAAGCAGTGTTCTCTCGTCTTAAATCAACCTTAGCCCTTTTCTTTCTTTACCATTCTCTTTCCTGTGGATTTTTCCGTCTGCAACTTTTGTGACGCCACTTTCATGTTCTCGTACGCTTTCTATTTTATCTAACCGTAATGCTTGCTTATGGTGATGCGGTCTCTTTCTCTTGTTGACTTTCTCCAACTTCCAGTTCAACATTATTTTACTCCTTGAATATAAAAATTAGGTGAAAGGCAACCTCCATTTTTTCTTTTAAGCATCCATTGTAGTTGCATAAACCAAGTAAAGCTTAACGTTTAAGAAAGAAAGTAAGAAAACGAATATAGTATGAATTTAAAGATTTAAAATATATTTTATAAGTTTTTATTCTATAGCAAATTTTTATAAAAAAGATGCATCACTTAAGTGAAAAGCTTTGCCGAGTACATTTTGGAACTTTTATGTTTTTATATCCAATTTACTTTATTCCAGAAACCTTTTACTTTGTCTTGTTAGCTCTTACACTACATCTGTTGCTTCATGGATGCCATAGGCAAGAAACAAGACAAGCAAGGCCTTGTTTTTTATATCTTTAAGCTCTTTTATGTACGTCTTGCTTCTAAAAACCCACTTGAGCCCAATATACTGAAAATATCCATTTTATTTTAGTGATAATAATCGCCATCATCATCAGAATGATTCAGTGAATCAATTTATTTCGTTTACTTTCACTTTCCCTCAAAGTGCTTTATAGATGTCATGCATGCGATATATAGGTGCTATTCACACGTAGTGACTTTGCAAGGACTGCCTGAGCAAAGAACAACTAACAATGATGATAATGGAATGAAACGGTCCATTTTGTAAGGGTCTGATAGAGCCAACGACATAGAAGAAAAGTAGGAAACTTTAGGAAAACTTTTGAAGAGGTTCAACACGTATTTCGAAATGAATAGAAAAAGCAAAAATAATTACATATAGTTTCTACTATAAGCTTATGGTACATAATGAAAAACAAATCAATCTGTACTTTGTCTCGCTCTCATTATAAAGCGCCTAAATTGAAAGGACTATTTACACACCAGATTCATCATCAGATTGGATCTAGTAACAAAGATTTTTTGGCAGAAAGTATATGTTTAGAGTCAGTAAGAATTCTTTTTAGATTACTGGTTTATTGTTGGGAAAAGAAAGGTTTCTGGAGAAAGTTTTAGATTTGCTTTTTATAGCAATAATGATCGCGTATATATTGACGAATATGGGAAATTGATCAATAACATCATCCAAGGTTATATAAATCAGCGTGGTACCCAATTCAACGGAAAGCAATAGCGATACAATACATTTAATCTTTTCTCCGAAATTCATTTGTCATGCTTCAGAATCTTCAGTAGAAGTCTATTAAAGTACGTGCTTGATTCGCCTCACATATTTCTAGTAATCCCAAACCCTAATGCTCTAGTACTGCGCGAAAGAGCATTTTGGTTTTCAAAATCAAAGAATCCGTGAACACGTACAAGTTTTGGTCCCTTATTTTGGAGCTTTTATTTTCTACAAAGACTTTGGCGATGTTTCTGGGTATTGGTATTTTAACAATACGCAATACAAAAAGCTTTCTGTTTATGCAGAGAAAAGCAATTTTGTTTTATTAACAAAATTATGAAAAGGGTTATTTGACGTGATTCTGGAGGATTCTTTATTACTTCAATGATGGACAAATCAAACTTTATTGCTAAATAAGTAGTAGAAGTTTATTCAAAATCAAGTCAAATCAAGGAAAACAACATACTATTGGTTTAGTAGACGTATTTGTATATTTCTTTTATTGCCCCACCACAAGTTGATCATTTGATAACATAACATAATTTAAATTGTACATAATTGTATTTGTATTATGCAACTTCATTTGATTGATATATAATTTGTATTAGCTAATATTCATCTATGTAACTAACATTTTCTTGTTAAGTGGATTACATTGATATTTAACTTGTTCTTCATTGTATTGCGATAGGATCATCTTTTAACATCATAATATCGAACGTCTGCATAACAAATAATTTTATTTTGTTCCTATTCATTCATTAATAATAATGTAGTAATTAGTAATGTTTCATGTTTCTTACATATTTATGGCTTCATGTAACCATCATCACTTTAACTTAAGTATACGCCTGAACTTAAAACTATAAGTCTGATAGGTAATTTTCAACAGTGTGTAGTACAAAATAAAACTTAATTGATGGTAACTCTTTGAGAAAATGTTAAATAAAAATTAAATAATTTAACAACAAATGGAAAACGTGTATTTATCAAAACGAATTACTGTGATTACATCAACCTGAGATCAACACATAAGTACGTTATTTGATACATTTGTTATTGCGTAATAATACTAAAAACAAGTCTATAAACCAGTATATCTATGTACATTGGTCTTGTGTGAACCACTATAATATTTGGAAACTACTCTCGTTTCTTATAGAACTTGGTATTCAATCTTTAACTTTTTTTATTCATGGAGCCCTCGAATTAAACCCGTAAAGAATTATTTAATTATATTCGTATGTTCTATTTGAGTCAAATTATTTGCATTTGAATAAAACAAAAGCCATTTACTGATCTTCATTCTAACAATAAAAACCCTAAGCGAAGAGTATTAATAATTGTACTTACTATTAGCTAAAAATAACCAATACGGCAAAATACATAATCTGGCAAGATTAACAATTGCTCTTTTACATAAGTTTCTTTATTTGTTTAACCTCTATTTCTGCATCCAACTCCAGCATAATTAAAACCAAATTGCTTGCGTATGATTAGCACAATTAAAATACCTTAAATCATTTGAAGCACTAAATTGTTTTCTCCTATCAGATCTGCTTACTTTTTTTAGTTATTGAAGCAACAAAATTGCGAAGCTTATTATAATTTACCTACATACCGATCCGGGTCCGCACTTTCTAATTCAAATTGCTCACAGTATCCTTGCGTACTTACATTACAACTTACTCTAATTTTTTATTCATCATCAGATGAAACGTCTCTTATACTTTAATAATTAATATCCGATATTTTCAATTCGCTGTTATATTTCATTTTAGCAATATTTTTTCTGGATATCGTTGGAATGATCCTAATGAACAAGTACTTTTATGTTAATATTAACATAGCTTAGTTTATACAAGATTTTAAACTAAACCAAGTATTTACAATATGTACAATTTCACAGGATTTCAGCCATTTTCAGGAATCATTCAGGAATCATATTGTATTGTTTCCTGTTTTAAGTAATATAAATGTATTTTCCACAATAATTATTTCGTTAACTATTTACAACAGTATATTTTGACAAGCGTTTCACATTCTATTTTTCTACAATATGAAATAAATGACTATTATCAGGAACCGATAAAATGATTAGCAAGAATTTCAGCATCACAAAAATAATAAATTTACTAAATCATGAAGATTGAAATGCATCGAATATATAGTTTTCACCATCATTCCAATAATAATAAATATCGAAATATATACCATATAGTCTGATAGCAATAATTGTCAAAAATATTCCACTAATTAAATTCGTGACAATTGCTTTTATATTCGTATTATTTATCAATTTATTTCTAAAATTATTTCTAATATAGGTCGCCTATTTCGCATAAAGCTACAAAACAGTTGAATATTTTATTTTTTATTGATCTGTAGACGATGGTCCTACAACTTTTATCATTGATACGTACAGCATAGCAGTGCTCAATAAATTTTGGTTTTTTATATTGAAAGCAATCACAAAGATATTTTTGGCGATTTGCTTTATTGCAATGTCTAGTTGAATTTGCTTTAGATTGTTTAAAAATTGCTGCAATCAATTGGAGCAGACTTATCAACTTTAACACGCATTATTGGTGTTTGGTAATGCATTCGAGTAGCATGATTTCAATTTAAAGGGAAAGGTTATAGTACTTTTTGAGCTAATAAGTATATGTGTAGAAATATAAAGTATACATTTGTTATATCTTTTATAATTTGGAATGTAATTCTTTTGGATGTACGCATGTATAATATGTAGGTGTAATATGTAATTTGATCTATATACTCGACAACAATTACTGCTGAGTTTAATATAAGATTAATTCTTTTGCAGCTCTATGTAGCCTCTAGAAATCGATATTATTTCACCAGTTTTCTGGATAGCCTTAAATTGTCTACTTTTATGAAGACATTCACCTGCTATGAACAAGTAAATTGTTATTAATTCAGAGATTCTTCTTCCTTGATTGTTTTAGCAGTATGTAGTTAACTACTGATGAAATGTTTCTCTACGAATCCTTTTCATTTTTAATATGTGGGAGCCCCGTAGTCCATTCCTCCAGATGGACCTTTAAGAAAAATTGTTTAAAAACTTTAATTATTAGTTTCTAAAATTTTATTACATGGTACATTACATTGACCAGAAAGTTAACAAACAAATCATTATGTGGACTCGTTTATTTGATCAAATTAAAAATGTACCTTTATTTTGGCCAAACGGGGCTTCATTGTAGCCACCAGTTCCCATATCTTCTCCACCAGGAAATGAAGAGTATGCTGTTGCTCCCGGCATTGCTCCAGCGTCCACTTCGTATGTCGGTGCAAATGCTTG
>JAANSO010002496.1:0-13343 GCA_036507315.1 Lepidocyrtus fimetarius
AGTTGTTGCAGACTCAGATGACGAAGAAGACGAGTATGAAATGCTAACAAAGCAAAAACACATACACCATATACCAGCTTCATTGCCACCAAAAGTGAAAAAGAATCAATGAGTTTCAGGAATTTTGAAAGCAATTTTGTAATGTAGTGATGGAATGAATTTGCCATGCAATAATATTTACTTGAGAATTTGATGACGATTGATTGTACTTATATTTAATCTGTAATACTTGTAAAAGACATAGAAAATAAAACATTTTTAAAGCTGACTTGATTGAAATAGGGAAACACTTAAAGATAAAAATTGATTTTATCATTATTTAGTTCAATTATTCCTTTTGTAGAATATTATAATCTCAGAATAGGCTTTGTGGTTTTAGGTACATGTCGAATGGTCAATGAAATTCTAGTTTCACGAGTTAAAGTATCATTGAGTTGTACATCAGTGCAATGCTGAATGTTGAGTACCTTATCCGTTACTGTATCCTTATCTATTTCATCTATTCCATGAAGAAAATGATGATAGCACTTTTCCTGAAGTATTAATAAACTTCTTGGCTCCAACAGCAAAGAAAATTCAAGGCGCTTGCCCCAATCAGTCGAGTTTGAATCATCATTATCATCATTACTCTCGTTCTCCAACGGTCTGTAAAAGTTTAGTACTCCATGGGACCCTAAGTTTACTGTCGTAATTGTTGGGTAAAACAAAGGTCCATCTAAATGTGGCTATATACAATAAAAAAAATCATTACTAGACACATCCAGCAAACAGTCCATTTTCCAATATATAATTAAATATTGAATTATTGGATTAAGAACTTACCATTATACCCTGCCCCGATAGGTACTCATTAACTAATACATGATTAGGCCGCTTATCTCCAAAAACACCCAAGTCACAGATCTTATTCATCGTTGTCTTGAGCCACTAAAACCAGACAATTAATCTTTTAGAGCAAAGTAATTTTAACCACATGAATTTAAAACGCCTCAAATTTTTTAAAATTGTTACATTTGGAATCTCTTCAGCTATCATTCCCTTTGGATGTGGAACACCTCCCCAGTTTTGCAAACGACGATTTTGAAGCTGCGTCCACCTGGGTTTAGGAGCCTTGTACACTGACTGCTTCAAGTAGTCCTCCTCCTCCTTGCTGATAAAATTCGGAATGTAGTAAATATTATTCGGCCCATCCTGCACAAATACAAAGAAACAATTAATGAAACAGTTAATTAAATATGATTTGCTAATTTTAAATTAAGTTTTCTACCTGTATTAGAAAGTCGGTAACTTTAAGCTTCCCATCACAGTTTTCATTTCCTTTAGGATCCATGATTAACTAATTTCTGGCTTATGGAGGGAAGGCAGTTAAAAATAATCATGGATTGTGATTATTTAATCAATTCTTTGATTATTATTCATAAATTTGACCAGATGACCGGTAATGACAGATGACAAGAATGAGAAGTCCAAAGTCCACACAGGAAAAGCATTAAAAGCAGCTGCCTTTGGGTAAAAAACGGCGCGAATGCATTTACCCACCAGTTCCTGTTCAGCAATGTTTTTTTCTTGACAAAGAAATTCCTTTCTCCGGCCTTTGTGTAAAGTGTAAACAGAAAAGGCGGTGTGTGTGATCTGGGTTCATACAAAAACTTTAATTAAATTTAATTGATAGTTTAATATCTTCAAAATTATCAGTGAATAAACGAATTTAAATCTAGTTTTGTAAAATTTGCAAAATTTACAAGTTTTGAAAAAATCTAGAATCAAAATAGCACACCAGAGTTAAAGAATTAAAACTGGAAGGAAATAGTGATTTTATAGTGATTTAATTAACAATTAAAGTTAAAAATCAGCTGCTTTTGTAGTAAAGCTTAAGAAAAGAAATGGGTATTACTGGTTTACTACCTCTTTTAAAGAAGGCTTCCAAAAACTGCCATATTCGAAAATTTAGTGGTTGCACTGCAGCTATTGATGCTTATTGCTGGCTCCATAAAGGTAGCATTTTTAAAAATTAATTTACAATTCGTAATTAGTAATCTTGATGGTTAGTTGTTTCCATTCTTAAGTTATTTTTATACAATCTTGCAGGTGCCTTTGGATGTGCAGAGAAACTAGGGAAAGGGGAACCAACAGATGCTTACATTACTTACTGTATGAAATACATTCAGGTCCTGCTGGACAATAAAATCAAACCGATTGTTGTCCTAGACGGAAGAAACCTCCCGTCGAAAGAACATACCGAAAAGAAACGGAGACAGTGAGTTGCATAAAGTTTTTTTACCTAATTGGTTTCCAATTTATCTAATGAATATGATTCCTTTAGAAAACGCGATGAAAATCGAAAACTTGCTCGAAAATACCTACAGGAAGGGAAGAGGAAGGAAGCCTGGGAGTGATTTTACAAGATGTGTTGATATTACCCCGACTATGGCAAGGGAATTTATCAAGGTTGGCTTTGGATGAAATTATAAAATTTAAACTTTTAAAAGACAAGGTCAGGTTTACAACAAAATTTTGCCCGTGTCTTCCTTTTCTAGAGATTACGTTTAATGAAGATTGACTACGTTGTGGCGCCGTATGAAGCTGATGCCCAATTGGCATATTTGGCCAAAACAGGGATTGTTGATCTTGTAATAACTGAGGATTCTGATCTTGTGTTGTTCGGATGTCCCCGAGTAAGACTAAATGCGATAAATTTGAATTCAATCATATTTTCATATAGAAATAAAAATATTTTTATAGATATTTTTCAAGATGAATGTTAATGGAGATGGGGTATGCTTTGAAGAAACAAAACTTGCTCAGTGTATGGGTGTTACCCCCAAGAAATTCAATTTTGAACATTTTCGCTGGATGTGTATACTGTCTGGTTGTGACTATCTTCCTAGTCTTCCTGGAATAGGACTTGGAAGAGCTAAACAGGTCATTTATGCATCGGAACACTCTGATATTAAAGAGGTATGGCATAAAAGATCATCATTAAAATTACAAACCCCCACAAACAACAAGAATGTCTAATTTGATTAACATTGCTTTTACTCTGGACAGATGCTTCTTTCAATTCCAAGCGTTTTGGACAAAAAAGTGCAAGTTGAAGTTACAGATGAATACATTGCCGGTTTCATTCAAGCGGAAAATACATTTTTGTACCAATTGGTGTTTGATACACGAACTAGAACTGTAATTCCACTACAGCCTTATCCTGACTCAATCGACCCAAAAGGAGTTAAAGTTTGCTGGAAAATATGAAAGTAACGAGGTATTAACAATCAGAAGAACATATAATTTTAAGTATGAAACTCTTCATATAACTTTGAATTTAATGTTATTGACATTCTGTTTGTTGTCCCTGTTCCACAGTTAGCTCTAGGGTTGGCTTTGGGCAACGTAGATCTGCATTCATTGAGTACTGTCGATACCTTTGATCCAATGAAATCTGTAAGTGTAAGTATTAACATTGATAGTAGTAGCACTGATAGTAATTTCAGCAAGAAAGTAATCACTTGATGAATTATCCATCGGTTTAATTTACTCACAGGGTTATCCTTCTACAAGTATTTGGTCTCCATCATTTACGATTACGTCTCGTACCATTTCTTCTTCTTCTACTTCCACCATGATAGGCATGCAAATCTCCATACCGAAAAAGGTTTCATCGAACAAAAAACGCCCATTTTCAGGTTTGTTCAGTATATTTAATGAAAGTCATCACTATTTACCTATACACGAGAATAAGGCTACACACACACAACATGCCAACATTAATGTTTGCAATTATGGCTTTTACTTTTACAGCAGTAAATATTGTAAACGAAGCAATGGCGGGTGACAATGAACTAATGGAACTTTATGCTGAAAAATCTACGGATGAGAAAGAGTATTCTTCTCATGACAGTGATTCTGAACTGGGTAACACTAAGCCCGAATCTCCTTCCGTTTCAAAGCGACGTCGGATTACAAAACTAGAAGTAGTAAATGTAAGTGTCGTGTCTCCATCACGTCGAGCTACAAGAAGTAATAGCAGAAATCTGCCTTTTTTAAAATCACCACCAACTAAGTATGAGGAGGTCGAAGTTCATGTTAAAAGCAAATATTTTAGAGAAGCCACAGTCAAAATCAGTGAGAAAGATAAGGCTGTAGCGGATCATTCGTTTCGAAATAAGGGGTTATTGGTAAACAACTTGGACGCGGATGATGATAGTGATACTCAGCAAGACGTATCGAGTCAAAGCCAGGCACTGAGTATTTACAGTTATCAAAGCAGTTCTCAGGCATCGGAAACCACAGATTATGCTGCATCTTCCCAATCTTCATTCTTGCTTACACAATCACAGATATCCATCACCGACGAAAAATGTGATGCATTTCTGGAGGGTAAAAAGAAGGATGAGCTGGACTCTGGCATAAGTGGTGAATGTAGTAGTGGCTATGGCACACCTGAAACACGATCAACTATAGCCGATAAAAAAGACGATTATTTGGAAAACGTTATAACATTAGATGACGACGATGACGAGGCCTACGAATCATTGGGTATCAGCAGCATTACAAAGTCGTTCAAATCTTCTTCGATTACAAAGGAAGGAAGCTCGTACACTGAGTCACCTTACTTTGCTACACCATCACCGTCAGTTGGAAAAACAAAACCCACAACTCCCAGCGGAACATTCCGGAGACAAGGTTTGTCAAGAAATGCAAAAAAGAAGCCTGACCCGAAACAACGGTCAGTTAAAGATATGTTTGCCAAAAGAAGTGTCAATTAATTGAATTTAGACAAGTAAGCATTCGCGATTTGAAGTCAACAAAATTAAACTTGTTGCTCATGTATAAATTCTTGTGGTAAGTTAAAGGGAGACTAATAGATAATCTATTATAGATGATATTCAAATGCTCTGTTTTTGAATGATCTCAAACTTCTGCTGTCTTTCATATTTTTTATTTTTGTACAGTCCTTTATTAAATTTCGGTGACAAGAATAACAAGTTACATTTTAAGTAATAGTACTAAACTTTGTTATAAAAATACTTAAAAACACTTGTTTTATTCAAATTTTTATTGTGAAATTTGATAAGCTTTCGTTCGATTTAATTAAAAATTACTTTACATGGTTGGTTCAAAATCATGTTCAGATTTCAGAATACTGTTGTTGCGTTTTAATTTTTCCATTTGACGGCCTAATATTTAAACCAAACAATGTTAGATTTTCTTTTGATCTAGTTAACGATATCTGCAATCTACTACGATATAATATTAAACTAAACTTACCACATTTTTTAATGTATTATCAGCATAAACGGCTTCCTTCGAATTCTCTTCCAAATTGCCTCTATAAGTTAGTAAAGCAGCTCTGTCTTTTTGAGCAGTGTATACCTTTAAAGTAAAATACAACAGTAAAAATATCTGGCTGGCATCATAAATAATGGACATTTCATATTTTTAAAATCAACATCTTACATCGATTACAACCATGTGGCACTTCAACTTCTTAGCAATGGTCAATCTCTTTTCATAATCATCAACCAATCTTAAAAATCTAGAAATCAGGTCAACAGGTGCATCCTTCAAACTGTAACATACTTCCTCCAATGGTAAAAGACACTTATCTTTAGTTCCTCCTAGCCACGACTGAAATTAAAACACATTACGGTACGGTTGATGTTAAATAATTGTGTTTGTATTTTTATACTTTAAATTTTAAAATGGTAATTGAATAATTGATATACCTTAGTTAAAAGTAATGCTTCTATTTGAGGCCACTTTTGCTGTTTCACTAAAGCATGGAGAACAACCCACGCATATTGTTTACTATTTAGATTAAATTTGTTCTTCATACTCTCCACACAAAGCTGTGGAGTTGAATTTTCATAAAAATGTTCCGCAATAAACGCTAAAGTACTTAAGACAGAGGGATATTCCGTGTGAGGAAAAAGCGTGTCCTTTTTTTCCTTCACGACTTTTTGTGTGTCAAGAAGCATTAAATGCTGGCCTATAAATATCACCACATCTTCATCACAAAGTTGACACTCGGCAGAATTAAAATGATTCAGTTCTTTCAGTAAACTTTGTAGGTTTCCTCCATTCCGTTTTAATATTTGCTTGTATCGAAGTAAAAGAGCGTCCTTAGTTCTTCCTAACATACTATACAAAAATCAAACGGTTACAAAAAAATGACAGTTGACTCACATTAATTGCAAAATTGCGGATCAATGGAAATCATACTTTAATAAATCGATTAGATGATTAATTTCATTTCTAGTTTCCAAATATCTAACGTAATGATCTGTGGCAGGCTTAAATTCCAAGAGTAATTGTCGAAACAAACTTGGTCGTAAAGTTTTGTAAAGAAACAGTGTTACCTAAAGAAAATAATTCGACAGGCTTTACATATTTCTTAAAAGTAAAATAAACAACTATGCTATGTTAGTCAGTTTGTTTTAGTCTTGTGTATTTTAAATTTACGCCCAAAATAGCATTTCCATCGTTGATTTCTATTGCTTTGCTAAGGAGTTGCCGTTTCTGACTGAAACTTTTAAAAGGCTCCAGCGCTACAGCGTCGTTACAGATAAGAAAAAGATGAATCGTATCATCAATTTGAGGTACATGTCTCCGTCCTTCTCCCAACTAACCAAAAAATCAGTTCTCTAGTTTAATTAATTCTGCTAAATAACATACGCCAACAGTTTCAATTTAAACGATAGGAATAGTTTACTTACATCTCTAGAAATTAAATCCTGAGCTAATGGAGCACCAGTCAAGGAAGGTCTTTCCAATTCTATAAAAGGAAAATAAACAAAAACATGAATTAACGCCACTTCAGCCTTCATGACCAAAAGCTTGCCCAATCCTTCCTTTCACTGACCTTTCTCAATTGTAGTGTCAGACCATAAGAAAGCAGGGAGATTCCGAATCCTTTGTAAAGAATCTGAATGTTCTTCACTTGACCCATCTGATGCAAACGAATGTAAAGAACTCACTTCCGCTCTTAATTCCAGATTAATTTTTGTAGCCGCTTCATGATGAGCCCCCGAAAAACGACGAGTCCTGTCAACAAAGAAATTCTAGTATAATTTCCGTTTAAATGGGTAAGGTTGCCTTTTATCAGTACTTCACTACCATTTTTGTTCTTTTACCTCTTCTCCAATCGAATCTGATTCATCCCCAAAATCGAAACCTTTTGTGGTTGACTCATTCCACCATTTGTCATCATCCACGCCTAATCGATTGGAGGACATCTTAACTCATCTCAATCAACACTTCACAACACCAGCAACTCAAATTCACAAATTTCATTCACGATAAACTTTTTAATTTAAACTATTCTAACTACATATTTTGGAGAAAGCTGTGAAAGTGCATTTTATTGACATTTTGTGTGAATCATCTGCAACAAATTTTAGACAGCAAAAACATACCAAACATGCATTTGGGATTTTGATAATGTAATGAAAAAGCAGCTGATTGTGCACGTTCATAATGCACTATCATAATCATAATAGATTGGGCAAGTGGCAAATTTGTAGAAAGAAAAGCAAGTCATTCATGTATTTGTGATTCATTTAATTGCAAATTTGCAAACTATGATTTGTAGTAATTAAAACAAAATGGTAATATTATGCCAAATACCTATCAATTAAATTTGTCATCTGCGCAGTGCAAACACGGCTTAAAGTTGATTGTGTTGAATAAAGTTTTCGGTTTTGAATGCTGGACTTGCAGGAAGTGATATTATAAAATCAGGCAATCATTGACTATCATGTCAGACACCAAGTCAATTGGCAATGAAATGGAGGGGCTGGAGGGAAAAGAATTCAAAGATGATAATCATGATGATGGATGTACAATAAAAACTGAGAAGGATAAGCCTGAAGAAATTTCTGTGTCAAACTTTGAAAAATTAGTTTTAGAGGACAACGAAGATGTGGAGGAAAATACTGAAAAGGAAGAGGACAAAAATGGAAATAACAAAGCGGTGCTGGAGGACGACTTTGTGGACGAGGATGCCATGAAAGTGGAGGAGGAAAAGTTAACCCCCGAAGAATTAAAGGTAATTCAACTTGTGTTAAAATGATTAATTAAATAATGTTAAGACTATATTAAATACGCGCTAGAATTTGGTTGAATTAGGATCGACTGGAAACAGCTAAGACGCATAAAGACACTGGCAATGTAGAATTTAAAGAGGAGAAATACCGGGAGTCAATTCTTTCGTACACAAAAGGCCTTCTTGTATGTCCTCTATGTGAAAAGGAACTAAGGTCAATATTGTATGGAAATAGGGCTGCAGCCAAAATAAAATTGGTAAGCGTTAATTGGAGGAGTTTTTAGTTTTATAACACATGGTTTTGCATAGGTTATAGGTTTATCGTTTTAATATATTTTCTAGGAGTATAAGGAGTTAGCTGTGATGGACTGTAATAAGGCCCTTGAATACAACCCAGTTTACATGAAAGTACTGATAAGGCGGGCTGCTTTGCTATGAAGAGATGGATAAGCTCGAAGATGCCCTAACAGATTATCAAAGTATTTTGAAGCTCGATCCATCGTATAGGGACGCAATTATTGCTACACAAGTACTGTGATTTTCACAATGCCTGTCTATTGTTGATAACAATTTTGTGATTATTTTCTAAAAATCTAAACGTTATTTGCTGTTTTACAGAGGCTCCCTCCAATTATAAATGATCGTAATGAAAAACTAAAAGAGGAAATGTTAGGTGAGTTTAATTTTAAGCAAAAGATACAAATCCCATATTTTACTAATATCTGGTTGATATTATGTCACAGGAAAACTAAAAGACTTGGGAAATATGGTACTCCGGCCATTTGGATTATCAACTGACAATTTCCAGCTTGAACAGCAACCTGGTGGGGGATATTCTATGAATTTCAAAAAGTAGATACAATCGATGTGCCTAACATATATCTATTTGAATCTATACTTTGTATGTCCATTAAAAGACACATTTGGGCACCTTTCCTTTTATAAATCTTTTTATGCAATAAATATCGACATGCTAAGTAAAATTGTGACCAAATTCTCATGATTGTATTGGATAAAGCTCATTGATTGAGGATGATATTTGATGGATTGCGGGGCAGTTTGACTTTACTAAAGTATTTATTTGTTTTGTGAATACCATACGTTACTAAAGAATACAAATTAAACTTGTTTACAATTAAAATGGTTAGCAAATATCGTCGTAAGCAAGAAATCGATCCACCCCGTGTACCACACCATTACTGGCTGGTATATCTGAACGAAGAACACGTCCAAGGCCTACTTCACGAAGGCGATCTGTCAGAGTACAGAAGAAGCATTTTTACATATGCTAAATGCTAGATAATTTGTATTCAATATGATTTTTCTGATAATTGTTCGCTATCATTACCGTTTCTTATTCCAATGAGAAGTTCTCTTTCAGAAGCAGTGGTTAGTTCTTGACCATCTTTTAATGAAGGGCTAAAATAAGTTCCTAAAACGACATGTTGAAGTAGCATGGCTTGGGCATTTTTGTATTCTAAAAGTGTATGCACAAAATATCATTATCGATCTATTGTTGTTCACAAATTATCACCATATTCTATTTCCATAAGCCACAATTTTAATATTACCTGTTGAGTTTGGGCTATTTGTACTGTCTAAGATGTTCTTAACTCTTGATGGTAGCAAATCGAAGGCATCATTTGTTGGTGCAAATAGTGATGATGGGATTATCTACACGTCAAAAGAACATAATCGTTTAAAATACAAAAAATATTTTAATTAGTATTGATATTTGTATAAAACCCTGAGACATACTTGGATTTTTCAACTCTTCATCTAAGCCAGCTTTTAAAATATAATCGCGGAATTTGCTGAACGAAGTACAATTTTCAAGGACAGCAAAAACATTCCCAATAGGAACAGGAAATAAAGTGTCGCCAATTACATGAACAACTAAAAATTAAACAAGAAATCTGTTAGTATTTAAACAAAAACGTAATATGGCAAACTAACTCGATTCTTATATGCCGTACAAAATAATTTATATGTTTTCCGTTATATATTTACTGAAACAAATTTTTGTTCTTTAATAACTAAATGCTGGGAAAAGGCTTACCTCCGTTACTAGCTATCGCATCCGGAACAGTAATTGTTACATGATTTACGGTGGGTTTCTGTCAAGCAATAAGTACGAAATGCATATAAGTTGAGCCAAACGGAAACGTTAAAGATTAGATAAGGCACAAGGCGGAATAATTTTTGAGATGACAAAAAAGATAAGATCTTAACGTTATGTAAAATATGCTGAGGTTTGTTTCATACCCTGTCTGCATACAATCGAATGGTAACAGGTTTGCCATGCAAAAGTGTCGGTATCCGCAACTCATTCTTCATATCCTTTGATGTGATCTTGTCTACCGTGATATGATACACAAGCATTTGAGCCAATGTTTCAGAATCCGCTAAAAGTTTCCTTTGAGCCCACTTTGGCAACCTGTCAATGCAAGGCCAAGTTGTTATTACATGCAGAAACGCAGGAACTATTTGACTGAACTGTAGAGCAATTATTGTTACAACTACCTGTCAATAGCGTCATCCGTGGGCGCAAAAACGGTATATGGCCCACTTCCTTGCAATGCTGAGCCAAGCTGTGTTTGCTGGATGAGTTGAAGGAACGTTGTGGCTCGAAGCTCTTTGAGCACATCAATTATTGTCGTCCTTCGTGGATGGCTCACTGATGTGGCTGAGAGATCACTTACCTATGCAGCAAGAGACCACACAGTGTCAACATTATGTATTGCATAATAGAAATCAAAAGCAAAAATATATACATTTTTTTGCAAACAGGTTCAGATAAAAGTTCGTTATAAATTTCCGATCTAGGAGCAAAAGTCTCTGTGCTCGTTAAATCTTTACTGTTTTATGCCTCTTACCGTTTCTTGGACTCTCTTTTTTGAAAAATTGTTTCCAAACTGAGAATCAGAAAATAGTGGGTTTTGGCATTGGCACAATGAAACAAGCACTGTGAGCAATAGTAGCTCCCTTAAATACGAATACTTTTGTACATGCCACATTTTATGAAAATCAGTCCTTCCGTCACTAAAAAATACTGCACTTTTTTTATAAAAATGACACTAAATTTACAAAACAACACTAAACAATTTTCATATGGATAACAATACGCAATGTCAGTTTGAAATGTCAAAAGTTGTCTTCAAGCTTGCAGCACCCTAACATAGGCTCACTTTTTCGTAAGAGATCAACAACTCTTTTTCAATCTGGTTTCATTGGCGTTCCTTCAGGAATTATTATGTAAATATTTTGATGACTAAAAGATTGCAGTTGTTTCTATTACGATGTAGTCGGCTACACACTTCCAGCTATACTGAAGAGTCTGTTCACCTTTTTTCTCTCTGTAAATCTTACCAGTTTTTTAAAATATGCAGTTGTAGAATAGACTCACAAACAATTACCATAAAACGTAAAGATTATATAAGTTCATGATAGGATGATGATACTTCATTTATAACAAAAGTATTCATTTCTTAAGAATTGACTAGACTTGACTTGTTGCACAGTCGGTTTCATCCCTACAACCATTATTGCATTGTTATTGTTACCCCTTCTTTGATTTTTAAACTCTTACCTGTTATTATTATAATATTATGAAGCTGCAAAAGAGCTATCAGCATCTGCCAAGAGGTTGATAATCAGCTCTTACGAAGTGGTCTTCACATTATTGTGTTTATCTTATCCCATCCCATGAGTTGATCAAGCTTTTTATTTTAAAGCTTATCGTGAAATCTCTAATTTAATGAAAAATACGATACGCTGTTTACCGTTCCGTTCCCTTCTCTTTATTCTTATTGCAGATTTTCGTGAATCGTAATAAGGTTTTATGGTTTTAATTTAGTCATCTTCATTATATACGAATTCAGTAATTCATCAGTAATTCATTTTGGCGAAGCACGATTCTAGAAATCAAATTTGAGTGAATTGTGTTGTCATTGATGCATTTACATATTTTAGTACTATTTTTATGCAACTTTTCGAACAATTTTCGATGAAGCCAAAATTCCCTTTCCTAACATGTACCTTACCTTGGCATATCCATGATAAAAGGATTTCTAAATGAGCAGCGGGATTATTTTTATACTATTTAATTATATGCTAATAAACAGAAAGCTCATCATCCCACACCGTGTCCTATTTCAAACATTCATTCATCTCAAATAATCTATAATAACTGAAGTTAACTATATTCGCAAGATTTTGACACTTAACAAATTAAAAATACAAGCATTTTTATAAATCACTATAAGAAAATAATGATTCGTTTACAACAGAGACAGATTAAAACTTTCTACGAGTATTTTACTATTTTACTCAACGGGTGATCAACATGAAGCTTAGCTAGGGATCTTCATGTACTCATACATAATATGTGGTAGTTTCCGTGTAGAAATTCATGATTTGACGTGATTCTTTTCAGTTCTCTTCTTCGTAGTTAAATAAATTATAAATAAAAAATATGTTTGATATCTTAATATTTTGTCATTTTAAAAATAAAATAGTGGTGGAAGATGTTATAAATGCATTCGCTGCTCTTTCAAAACGAAATCTTCTTTGAAATATTAAGGAATTCACAGGATAAAATAGGATGTCAAAATAAACATTACTGATATCCAGATTTCAAAGGTATAATATTCAGTTAATTTGCATATACATATTATCATGTATGTTTTCATTGTGTACATAACATTTTCAAACTAAAAATTCCATTATAAATTATAATTATGAGAAAAAATGTTTTTAATTAAATTAGATTAAAAACAGTCATTCATGAAATTTCTTCACATAATGGTTTCTCTATTAATTTTTAGTTTTTAACACCTTATATCAATTTACTATGTATATAATTAATCAATTTTGTTTTTGTAACCGATAATATCTCTTTCTGCTAGCCATACGCTGACGGATTGACTGATTGATTTAATAACGCTTTTTAAAATTCAGACTACAAAAATGAACTAAATTGGAATGAGTCATAATAGAGAGAGAATCATCCTTGGTTTTGTAGGGACCAATCTATCTTATTGTTACAAACTAAAGCAGAAAAATTGCACAAAATAATATTATTCTGTTCACAGTTCACATATTAGTAGTGCTCATACATACAATACACACATGCCTACATAATTTTTGCGTTGAGTTGTTGAATTTGTGTAAATACAAGCAATTTCAAATTTTTCAATCAATTTTATCATCAACATAATCATATATGAATGATTGATGAATATGTCATTATAGACCCACAAACAGTTATGAACAATGGATTAAACCACTTAAACCGTTTTTT
>JAANSO010002497.1:2755-13342 GCA_036507315.1 Lepidocyrtus fimetarius
TGTTTAGCTATGGAGCTTCCTCCACCCCCAGAAAGCTGGAAACCTAAAATTAAAGAAATGGTGGATAAAGAAATGATGGAATTCGAGCCACAAGATCCAGTCCTTAGTCAACAAGTTCAATCCGCAGTGGATTCAATTATAGGATGTGAAAGTAACGACACAAACACTTACCTGTTGGAGGATGGGGATAAGGTATTAAAATCGAACTAATTATGATTATTCACTCTATGATTATTTAAGTTTAATTAAAATAATATTTACTTTCATAATCTTTTAGATCGAGTACGATGCGTTTGGTGTGCCAATAAATAGCTCTGGGTATGCCGGATTAACATCAGCTTCATCAGCAGACATTGACGAAGCAGTCAGGTCGATTCTGTCATAGGCGAGGGTGGACAATCAAAGCTTTTCGAAGTCAATAGCAGTTTCCTCAAGTCATCAAAAAAGAGTTGGGATAGGGAGCTACAATAACCATCTCTGCTGTACCAAATACTTGTTGTGATACTGCGGCCAAAAAATGCCGGCACTCATTCAATATTGCAGCTGACATACGTACACTTCTCGTTCAATTAATTGATATCACATTTATTAAGAAATTATTATTTATTGTAAACTTCTGTAGAGAAGTACCGTACAGAATTATTTATTTATCTTAAGGATAATTTGTGATACTTAAGGAAATCATTTTCTAGGCTCGTTTTTTGTTTTCTAAATAGCAATGAATTTATCATTATTGTTGCTGTTTGCTTTAAACCAATATGTAACTTGTTGTGATACTGCGGCCAAAAAATGCCGGCACTCATTCAATATTGCAGCTGACATACGTACACTTCTCGTTCAATTAATTGATATCACATTTATTAAGAAATTATTATTTATTGTCAACTTCTGTAAGGAAGTACCGTACAGAATTACGTTATTTATTTATCTTAGGGATAATTTGTGATACTTAAGGAAATCATTTTCTAGGCTCGTTTTTTGTTTTCTAAATAGCAATGAATTTATCATTATTGTTGCTGTTTGCTTTAAACCAATATGTATTGATAACTTTTGGGAGCAATATATGATACTATTTATTATGAATCTTTTTTTGTTATCTAGTTTGAATGGTAAATATATGCACGAAGTTTGTACTTAAATGCGTTTTACCTGCATAATACTTTCTCAATTGTTTTTTAAAAATATTTTGATTGGAAAAAATGTATTAATTTTCCTAAAAATTAACTTTAATGGAGGGAGCTTTGACATTTTCTGGAGTAAGGGAAAAAGTATTTGATGAGAGGATATTTTAAAAATGTGACTTATGTTACAAAAGCCGAAGAGTTGCTTGTTGTTTGTAATATAAAGAAAAAAACAGATAGCTATAAATTTCTACCGGAACTGATGATACAAATGATATCCTGGTGTAGCCAGCCTATTTTTAATAAAATAAACTTGTTATAACGTTTCTGTGTTTTGTGCAAGAAAGTTATTTAACATCTTTCTGCGTATGCGCACCATTATGCAATCATTTCCAGTTAAAGTTTTAATGCAAACATTTGTTTTATATTGAAAGAAAACGAATTTTTATTGTACTACTCTTCAGCACAAAAAGTCATCAACATTTTGCAAAAAAACTAGTTTAAAAACTTTGAAAATATGAATAACAACAGTCAATACAAATGATATCCTGGTGTAGCCAGCCTATTTTTAATAAAATAAACTTGTTATAACGTTTCTGCGTTTTGCACAAGAAAGTTATTTCCCATCTTTCTGCGTATGCGCACCATTATGCAATCATTAAAGTTGCAAAACTTTGTTTTATATTGAAAGAAAACGAATTTTTATTGTACTACTCTTCAGCACAAAGTCATCAACATTTTGCAAAAACTATTTTAAAAACTTTGAAAATATGAATAACAACAGTCAAGATAAATATTTTAACAAATAATAATACCTTAAAATCCTTAAAAATTAACATGACACATTTTTTCATTTGCTAAAAATTGAGTGTTTTTACACAATAGTACTTTTGCGGTTTAACTTTTGTAAAGGTAAAATATTTTATAAAACACGTTAAAAATTTTTAAAAAGAAGCCCATACAAATTGAAAGGTTTTAATTGGGGTTATTAAATAAACCAAGCTAAATTAAAGTAATGCACTGGTATTAGTAGATTAAGTTTAACTAAAAAGGTTATCTAAATAGCGCTTTTTTTGTACGGCCAAAATTAATTGAAGCCCATAAAAATCCAACTTGCATCTTAAAGTTACATTTTTGTACCTAAAGTTTCATAAATATGACGATAAAACACACATTTCTTTTTTAAACTACGTTTTCAGTTAAAATATTTAAGATTAATTAACAAACAGCGTGATTTTTTTAATTTCTCACGATAAAAAGGCGAATATTGCAGATACACGATATATTTAGGGTAATTTTTATAGTGTGTGATTAAAATTTGAGATTGCTTTAAATTGCGTAATACATTTAGTCGAAAATGTAATAATTATTTTAAATCTTTAACAAGATCGCATTGAAAAGCCTTTGCATTTGTTTCAAAAGGGTTAAAACACGATTCTTAACAGTTTTGTAAGCACATTTCTTGCATTTTTTAGAGTTGTTTAAGAAATATTAAGCTTTTAAATATTGCGGTATTTTGCTCAAAGTTATATTTGCAATAATTGAAAGAGGAGTGATTTTTTTGCAAAAAGTTTTAAAAATTTAAATATATTTTTATAGGGAGATTTTGATCACAGCTGCTGTTCTGTGTCTTTGTTATTTTTTGTCATTGCAATTAATTAACAATTAAAATATAATAGTACAAAAAACTTTGATTATCTCTAAAAAAGTCAGTGATCTCCTCTGAGCAGTTCAAATAATAAGTTAAAGCCTGATGAGTCTTCTGCTTTGGCCGTGAGCATTTCTTTGCCAACTTGGCAAATTCGTTGCAATTCTGGAATCTTTAGAAGAAGTCTGGAAACAAACAAAAATAAAATTAACTTATGTAATTGCAATTAACTCTCTAACGTTTACAATTAAACACTTACTCTCCAAATTTAGATGGGGACTCAGGACACCTCGCAAGCGCGTAGGCTTGTAAGCATTGCAAAAGCCTTTCTTGAGATTCCCGTACTTTGTCTCCTTCCTGAAGTTCATCAACTTCTGCAAAACCCAACAAAGCATAAAAATCGATATTCCAGCAATTTACGTCATTTTAAGGGAAAAAAGTCTTCCATTTCCTTACCTGATGACATGAGAATAATTACTTTTAGAGCAGCATATTCTACAGTGTCTAGCCTCAATCTACGTAAATTATCAGTAAAATGTATCATTCGAGTGATGCACTGATTCCCATGAGCATCATTCTCTTTCAAAGTTAGCCTCTCATTGATTCGAATGCTTCCCGCTGGAATCGGTATTGACCGATAACAACACGAAAACAAGAGTAACTCACACCATGAGTTTAAAAGTAGTTTGGTTTGGTCATCGACCTGCAATTAAAAAATAATTATAATTACATCTAAAAATAATCCCTACATTCCCATTAATAATTCTGCTATTAATTGATCTATTACCTGAATGTTCTTAAAAAGTGGTAAAGATTTGCACCATTTCACCAACCTATCATAATACATTAAAATTAAATCATCAATTTTAATAAAGTAATTATTATAATAATTAAATGAACTTTTGCACACTTACCGATACAACCTTCTGTCAGCAGCAGCACAAAGCTCTTGCAAGTAATCCTGCTGGTTAGTAGGATTACCTGCAGAAGCCCTACCAAGGTCATCTTGATCCCCATCTGCAGACAAGTGCCACAACGATTCACACTCAACAATTTCCTGTAAAGAAAAAAAAGGAAATGAGTTCTCATACTCTGTTGCGAATTGCAAAAAATATAATTACAAGTTGGTTACCTTGAGTAGATTAGGAATTTCCCACGTAGGTGGTTGACTTTGCTGGACACTTTCAGCGTGGGAAGCTCCAGAGGGAGCAGGAGGGAAGAGCGTAGCTACAAGCATAAGTACTTCTTCCACCTCTCGTCCTATCTTCCCTTATGGCTGTGCAAAAAAATGTGATTTTACATTATATTTTTCTTAGAAATTTTGCGCAATAATTATTACACTCACCCTCTAGTTTCATTCCTACTCGAAGGCACTTCTCAAAACGACACGCAGGGCATTTCTTCCTTGTGGCAATTGCTACATGGCAAACTGCTCCACGAAGGCACACATAATTCTTCCGGTTTTGCACAGTCCGCTTAAAGAAACCTTTGCACGATTCGCATGAAAAAATTCCATAATGAAAACCGGAAATTCTGTCTCCGCAGATGGGACATGGGCTATAGCAATAAAACGCCATGATTAAAACAGTGCAAAAATGGGTAATTACGTCATAATATTTAAGATTTACTATTCATTATGCTTACCTGTTGATTAGCTGTTGTCTTGAAATACCTTGTGACGTGAGATTTGATGACAGTAATACTTCGGGTTGGTCTCCCTCGCCTAATAAAATGATTAAAATGCAATTAGTTTTAATCTTTAAATCTCTAATTTTAAAATTAACTCACCATAATCATCAACTTTGTTCACCACACGTGTATGAGAAAGCAGCGGGGAATTGGACGGTGAAGGAGGTGTGGTATTATTCGACGATGAGGAAAAGCTCCGTTGTGACGCATCAGAGTTATGCCGAGACAAATTCGAGGAAGGAGTTGACCACCCTCCCAGAGCGGAATCTGGCGATGGAGGAATCCTAGGAAAGGAGAGATTCATTGGTGGCTGCTGTTGCTGAATCATAGCGCTGTTCTGGTTGGTATTTCCTGAGATTTGATTATTTGGTACAGTCAAAGAAGCTTGCGCAACTTGCGGACCACTTAAACCACTTGTTGACAAACTCGCAATCACATTCACGTGATTATTTGAGAATGAATGTTCAGAGCCGTTATTCCCGTTGTTAAAATTACTATTCCCTTGATTCTTGGGAACACCACTATGATTATTTAAGTTATTAAGATTATTATTATTATTCGCTTGGGTGGGATTAGCTCGCCCGCTATTTCCCCCGGTTTTACTCGGCGGCTGAGATGAAGGTAACTGGGGCGGTGTGTTGTTCTTTTTGTTATTCAAACTTTGAGCTTGCATTCCATGCACCATTGCTTCCATTTGCTGTTTGAGCAAACCTTTCACAAGATCCTTTGGAATTTGCTGATTGTTGTTGAGTAATATAAAAAGAGTGAGACTGCAGTTGTTGCTGAGATGCTGATTTTGAAGCTCCTTGAGCCCCTCCAGTTATTGGCACCTGAGACGAAGCATTCGAGGTCACGTGTTGCACATGCAAGTTGTTCCCGTTTGTCAACCCGGGAGCTCGAGAAGGGATTGTTAGAACAAAGAGTCACTGTCGTGATTGTATGCGGGATCACTACACTTCCTTGCTGTGGGGCAATCTTAGGCTTAACTTCAGGTATTGTTTGGAAGGCACTTGGAGGCTTTGGTGAAGAAAATTCAACGTCTTCCTCCTTTATTGTGTCCTCGTCGTCTTTTGTGTCACTAAATAAACAAAATTAAATATTTAAACTACAATAGCGCTCTAATTCTAATAATTAATCAAAACCTATAGCAAATAAGTACCGCTATGACCTTTCCCTGTATATACAGCTAAAGCTATGCTCATGTAACCGTAACATTCGTACCTGGATAAGTCTATATATACGCTTCCCGTTTTATTCGTCTAGACTATGAAAAAACTATTGCAAAACTACTTTTCAATGGAATTTGAGCAATTTTTTCAGCCTAATAAAGTTTTTAAAGGAGAATGTCTTATTTCATTCCAGCTTTCTCCGAGCGCATAACTACCTCGTGAAAGTCTAACAGAAGACTAAATCCATTTTACAACTTTCACCGTCCTATTTTTACAGATAACGTGTCATGTTTTTCATTGCCCATCCTGGCTATAGGGCAACAACTCTCAGGGTATGTTTGCTTCCTCACACACGCCACAATACATTACATGTTTGGATAGTTAAAACTGTCCATTCACCCACCACACGAGTCTACCTGGATTTCTCCAAAAGGACTATTCCATAAGCCTTCATTTCATTTCCTCACCAGTTTTTTCCTACTCATCCGATTCGGGGAAAACGTAGGAGTGAAAGCTTTTTAAACTAGCAATTCAAACTGTAAAATCCATTTGAGGAAATTCTGACGTATGGCACGTGTGTAAAAATTTGTTTTCGTCTGAAATGAATGAAACGCAGTAAGCGGAGGGCTCACTGACTTACAAAATATACTTTTTATATAAAAAAATAACCTTGAACTGTTTATCATAGTAAAAAATTGTTTTAAAAGCCCATTAACTTCTTTAATTTGGTAAATAACGTAATTATTCTCTTATTAAACTCTTTAAATACTTATTTCCTGTTTATATAACGGGGCTATTTACCTTTGACCACCTTTTGGAGCAAAAACCCAGAAAAATGAAATCCCTTTCCTGGATATATCAACACGAATGAAAAATAATAAACATGGACTGAAACGTGACTTAATAATTCTCAATTTTCACCGAAAATCGCAACAAAAAAGTAAGCCAGTCACCCAGTCACATATCCTTCCAGACACAATTTACGAAACCATCTACTTCCCCGTCTTTCACCCAACTGGCGAGTGTCACAGAAAAAAGGATGTCATTGCCAATTCATTATTTAACTTGAGCCCCCCATGTGCAGTAAAAGCTAAACATAGTAGATATGATGACTGCGAATCTTTAAAAATAGAGGTTTATCGCATTGTTTAGCAAAAACGTTTCCTTCTGCCTAGTCATAAAATTCATGCTTAGTATACAATGACGAGGAAAAAATCAAAGAAAGTTCCGTTATAAAATATACACCCGGAGGCTTCAACTTCCACTGAGAGTGACAAACAATGAGGATGTAAGGGCAAACGTTCATTGAGCTAGAAAAAATAAATCTGCACTAATAATATTACTCATTCATAATTCATAAGACGGGGAAGTTTTTATTTCAGCACCTGCTTCAAAATGTTTACTTTCCGTTTAACACTCTTCAAGAAATTATTTCACACTTGTAACATACAAAGTCTACGTTTACTGTTAGCTGAACTGCATTAAACTCATTGATTAATTAAGGAAAACGGTTTATTTAAAGAAGCATTACATAAAAATAGTAAACAAATCTATAATAATAGGTATTAATATGAACAGCGTGTTTTCAACAGAGCGTTAAAGGACGCTGCTTAACTAGTTAAATGCATCACTGAATCCAACTGCGTAACCTTCAAGGAGAGTAATTAAAGCTATATATTTACGCAGATGTATGGAAGATGAATTTTTAAAAGTGATTTAACACAGGGATGGTTAAAATTACAAGATCAATAAAATTTTGTAATTTCACGCTAGCTTCGGCCTTTGAACTTGCTATGCTAATTTCCTTATTGATTCAAGCTTGGATCTTGGAACAAAGTTTGCTCATGCGTTACACTTCAACTATTTGAAATAATGATTTTTTCAAGATTTTAAGCAAAAAATGACTTTTTATGAAAATCTAACGAAACAAGCCCATTTTTAACAATGAAATTCCAGAATAGACAGTTTTTGCAGAGCGTTTCGCATTGTTGAAGACTTTTGCACCTTTTGTGTTAAACAAAGCTGAAAGTAAACTTTGTTTAGAAGCTTTGTAAACTTCTAACATTTTGAAGAATAATTATTTTCAGTTCTTTCAAGTTCCTACACCTGCACACATGTCAGTTAAAATCTTTCCATAAAGTCATTTTGAAGTTTTGGTGACGAGTTTTTAAAAATTCTAGCACGGTAATTAAGAATAATTATTTTCAGTTCTTTCAAGTTCCTACACCTGCACACATGTCAGTTAAAATCTTTCCATAAAGTCATTTTGAAGTTTTGGTGACGAGTTTTTAAAAATTCTACTACGGTAATTAATTGTAATGGAGTGTGAGGAAATCTAATGTGGAGGAAGCTCTTTATGAGTTAATTTTTAAAGTGGAATTATTTGCAAAATTTTTAAAAATGAAGGTAAAAGTAAGTAAATTAAAATTATTTTTGCGAGGCTAAAAATAACTTTTTGATTGTAGGTGAAGCCCTATTTGCCGTGGAGAATATCCACAGTGCCACTGCTAATAGCTTTAATTAGCACAGTAACATCCCAAGAGACCGTTGGAAACGGTTTTGATTCAGCAGAAAACGCCATTTTAAACACAACGGAGAGCTCCCCGTATCTAACAAATTCCGGACCATTTCCAGTCTCTGAAGGATCATTCTCCTCAGTTTGCAATGAAACCTTGGATTGCCAACCTTACAAAGACCTGCAGTGCATAAACGGCCATTGTTTATGTGCCGAACCGAAGCTTTTTGAATTTCACGAAGAAAGATGCGTCATCCCACTTGGGGAAGAATGCCCAAGTTCTTCTTCCGACTCTCCGAATCTCTGCCCCAACTTTGCAGAATGTTTTATGGACCGTTGTGTTTGCAAATCCGGGTATAAAATGTTTACAATGACGAGATGCGAGCCAGAAAAGGCTGCAGCCGCGGTGATAACCAATCAGCCTGAGGCAAGTTCCCAACAACACGTCGTGAGCAATAACGACTGCACTCCAAATTCCTGTGACGAAACCAAAGGTCTTATCTGCATGGAAGATGGCCACTGTCGGTGTAAACAACCAAAAGACATGTTTTTAGAAGAATTTGGCCGTTGTTTAAATGAAACCGTTGTAAATCCATTGCGAAACGCTGTAAACGCTCTTGATTCAGATGACCTTGATTTGAAATCTTTTGTAAAGCTTTTGGAAAGAGTGGACACTTCCGGAGATGACAACAGTCCAGTTCACCAGTTGATTTTAATGTTAGGAAAAGGAAAAAGCTGGGCAATCTTCCACACAATCGGAAGTAACTGTGCCAATGGAGCAGTCTCCATCCCAGCCAATTGCCAGCCCCGAGGTTAATACCGCGCCGCAGCAAGAATCTGCCATTCCTGCAGAAGCTCCTTTGCCACAACAAGAAACAATTGCAAATCCTGTTCAAAATGAAGCCCCCGCCGCTCCCATTTCCCCTCCACTGCCTCCGCCCGCAGAACCTGCACCTCTTCCTCAGGCTCCTGTCAACCCCGTTGTCGCTGCAGAAGCAGGACCTTCGAATATTAACGCCAACCCACCAAATATTGAACCTGTGCACAGCGACACTGCTGATGAAGAACCGTATTACCTCCCCCTTGACAAAATTAATCCCCAAACTCAGGCTCAGGAACCTTCCCCAGCAATTGCCCAAAGAGAAGCGGAACCCTCTTATGAAAAACACGGGGATGGAATACCTCTTTACGGTTATGGAGTGATTCCAGAGGCAAGCAAACACCACAGAGTTCCACACTATGGAGGATATCACCATCCAGGCTACGGGGGTTACGGGGGACGATGGCATGGACATGGAATGGGACCCTATGGCTTTGACGGATTTCATGATTACCCTTATCATGGTTTGTGTCGATTTGTCTTTCAACTTAATTAACTATTTAACCTAATTTAACATTAAATTTAACTTTTTAGGCGGTCATTTCTACGGTCATCCATACCACCACCATCACATGATGCACCCCAAGGCAAAACTCGAGGAGAAAAAAGAAGAGAAAAAACACGTCGCAATTGAACTTGGAGAACTCATCGCAAAATCATTCAAAATCTTTAAAAAATTTATCCCACTCAATTCACGTCGTGGACGGCATATTAAAAAAAGAAGACATTCTCAAAAAGAAATCTGACGACCTTGAAGGAAGGGGCTCGGAGCTTGTCAGTGCCGCCTCAGAAATTGACGAGAGCGAATCGGGTAAAAAAGAAGAAATATTCAAAGAAGGTGCAGTTCTCTCGGGATTAGTTAAATTAATAAAGTTACTTTTCCGTCTCAAGAAAAAATTTGACGAGCACGGAGGGGAACATTTAAAGAAATTGTTAAAAAGCTAAAATTTTAAGTACCTGTGCAAATTATGATCTGTAGTTTGTATGCAATTGATTTGTGATTACAAACTATGCAATTGTAAAAAGCTTAATTAAAAACAAGCGCTAATTAACTTACAATGTCTTCATTATCGGAAAGACCTCCATCCCACGACATCGGCCGTGGTACATCCTGTCTTTCACAATCCCCCTTCTCCCTTTCCCCCACTTCCATTTCCGCATCCCCATTGGAGTTCTCATTTGGGTGTAACCTCCCCGCCCGCAAAGGGTTTTGCGTCGCCTCCGAAGAAATCCTTGCAATCTCCTCGTCACAGTCTGACTCTATGCTCTCGTCCATTTTATTTTTTAAGCTCTGTTCAATTCGTCTTTGTATTCTAAAACAAAAATTAGTTAAAAGATTGCAGGCATTAGTATGATTCAGCATGTGCATACTCACATGATTAATAAAAAACGTGATTTAACAACATATGCATGTGATCTCATCCGAGCAAGGTCATGTGAGTTACGTTTAATTCAAAATTTTATCCAGATCTGTTATTAAATTCACGGTCAATGCGATTAATAATCATATTGTTAAAGTTTCATAAAAAATCCTCATCTTTTTTGCATTTTGTTTGTAAACTTTG